>QOCX01001672.1:0-30124 GCA_005959815.1 Sarcophaga bullata | reverse complement strand
ACAAGCAGCCATATCCCATTTAATGGCGCCCAAGTCGTGAAGGCCCTCACTTTTGTCCAGTTCCAAAATATAACGGCTGGCACGAAAAGACACAGAAAATTTTAAAATAAATTAAAAAATTTAAAATTTTTCAAATTACTTGAAATATTCGGAGGCTGCTGATTGAAAACGTTCACTCGGTGCTACAGTAGTGGCTAAACTGCTGCTGGCATTTATAAATGTTGCATTTAACTCCGAGGTAATTGTGGAATTTATAAAAATATCGCTTATGTTACCCATTAGTGAGCGGGAACCAGCAGCAGCTTGTTGCTCAAACTTTTTGAAGAGAAAAAATTCAAACTTTTTTTGTTTTGTCCTTTTTGCATTGATTCATTTATACTTACCGGCCGACAATCTTCCGTATTCCAATAGTTAGCACATGTTGTCCAGGGCAATGATTTAGCAAATGATGCAAAGAAGAATCTCAGGGACCAGGCTATAATAACATTATAATAGAAGTCCACATAAAATGCTATTAACACCACAGCATACCCAATGCCTAAAATTTTTTATTAGAAATTAAAAACCTAGATAAATGATATGTATTTTGTTTTCACAAACCTTTAAATAACGGCACTAAGCGTCCCCAGCATGTTATGGCACCTTTGCGATTGTGTTGACCTAAAGCTAATTCCATATAAAATAGCGGTATGCCACCAACTAGTAACATTATACAATAAGGTACAAGAAAGGCCCCTAAAAGAAAATAAAAACAAATCATTTATAAATGAACGAATTACGATTACCTAATGATATATCACTAGCACAGGTTATGAAATGACAATGTCACCTAAAATAAGATAATTTGAGCAAAAGAAAAGAAAATTTTCTTATTTCTGTTACTAGAGATTAGATTTCAAGGATCTGCTTGGTGCCACGAAAGCGAAACTACTCTAATAAGTCTAATAAACAATTCGTAGTTCACACAAAATGCGTAATGGGCAGTAGATCAAAGAATTATTTCCAGGAATCCTTAATTGGTTCTGAATTAGGGAGACTCATAATCAGAGGAAAAGACTAGAAGTGGCCAAACCGTGGAGGTGGCTTCGATCAGTACTGTTGAATGCTGAAAATATTTTCCGATAGTATTTGGGTCAGATACATTGCAAGTACTAGCTGCCAGTTGCTGTACAACGCTTGGTAAAAAAACAATTTAATACCTGTTCTTGCCAACTTGGTAGCAGATGGTTTCCATTTATCCAGGCCAAATATCTTAGCTGGAATATCTTAGCCAGAATGGATGGTATGGATGGGTATTCCCTTTTCAAAGTTTGCTCTTCAGTTATACCTTTAAACCCTTAATACTGTCCCTTAATACTGTCAACTTAAACAGTTTCGAGAATAATAGAGTTGCCAAATATTGTTGGATAGACACATTGCACTCTGTAAAAATGTATTTGATTGTTGAATTATTTTGAAAAGAATGAATCAGTCTCAGCTCAACAGGTTTCAAGACAAAAATTTTCACCACACCACAGTGATAAAACAAGGTGAACAAATATATAAAAACACAAGGAAATAACTGATGTTCTATCCAATAGAACGGTTAACTTTTGAATTAAGTACCGAACTATTTAGCATTGTTTTAATGCCAAAAAATATAAGAAAATATTTTAAATTTTTATGTACTAAGTAAATAATAATTTTGTATGTGAAAAAAAAATCATTCGCATATGGTATAAATAATTTCCTTTAAAACAATTAAACCCCTCAAACACAGTCCGCATTTTAGATTTAAGCAAAATTTATAAATAGAAACTCATGCTTGATATCTATCTTATTAATTACCCACATACATATCACATTACCTACAGAACAATTATTTCAACAATTATTGAGTTGAACGATTTCAAATTCAGGAAGGAGGAACACAATATACATACATAAGCAAACATACACACACATAGTCGTCATATGTATGGTAACTGACACAACAATTTCCTTTAATTTCCGGTCAAAATTAAAAATGGTGGTTTTTATTCCTCTTTCGTTCTCTCATTTCAATTTTATTAACACATCCCTGCCATTTCCATTTCTTGTCTCCTGCAGCCATGAATGACAATGTGAAGAGTGAGAGGAGGAAGAAAAACTTCAATGCTTTTAAAAATCATTTTAAATATGATGACAACAATATAGAACAATAATAAAAAAGGACTCAAAATACTATTATGAATAAATCTAATTTGCCTGTTAAAATACGATATAAAAATGGAAAAAAGAAAACTTTTTCCTTTTTTTTTTCTCTTCTCTCTCTCTTTTATGTTTTTTTGAAATATCAAAGTTAGAGACGAAGAGAGAGAGAGAGAGAGCAATTTTTGTTAAATGAATGAATGAACCTGTAACGGTGTAGGTTTCAAATTTAACACATACATATACAGTTACATAAATAATACAAAAAGGATATTTTATACGAATAGTACAACAGTACAGACACAATTGCTCGTTCTCTTCGTATTGTTTTTATTCTACAGTGTGTTTATATATAGGTATGGATATGTGTATGTGGTGTGTTCATGCGACATATTTGACAATCTAAAGTGCCTTTTTAAAACAATCAACATGTCAATAGCACAATGACAACAACAACAACATTGGCAGCATAACTAGCAGAAACAGAAACAACAACTTTGCTATTTAAGTGAATGAATACAGTATTGGCTAATGGCTCATGACACGCATTCATATTATAAAAGATCCATAAGCATTTTAGTTGTAGATCAATCGTGTATTTCATTAAGTGCATTAAGATTATAAATAACTGATATAAAGATAGGAAAGATACTTCGTGGCAACCCTATGGTCAGATCAGATCAGACTCCAACACCTATTGAAAGATAGTAAAATTAATGAACGAAGGTTCTTACCACGATCCTCAATACAACAACCTAATATGTTTTCTTGCAGAGCATCATTTCTAATCTGCGACAACTGGCAACCCTATTATTTTAAAAACTGCATAATTAACTTCTAAACTATTAAGATACTATAAATTGTAATTCAAATTATAGATCAAGGCATCTGGAAATAGATTTTCTTGATTTTCTTGCTTTTAATAGTCAAATTCGATCTCATAAATATTGATTTTCTTTACCTAATACTTTCCTTAACACACTTAAGGATACGTTTACTAATAGCCAGCACTGTATGCCTTACCAAGCCATCACCATAACCATCACCATCATTTTTTTTACAACCCTGTAAATATAAATGATTTGAAAACCATTATAAAATTGAAGAAGAGCAAAGTACTATGGCCACTGGTGTCTGCACACCCACACCCACCTACACACACATACGTAGGCAACATACACTTCAAAGGACTTTTATTTAACTGATGGTGTTACTGATGATGATGATGATGGTTTGACGATAAGGACACAATGTTGGCGATGGTTATGCTGGTGCTGATGACGGTGTTAAAGTGTTGAGTACTTCTTGTACTCGGTATTATTCTTTATTGTCACATTTTCTTTTCTCTTCTCTCTCTCTCTCTCTCTCTCTGTTTTTAATTCCATAGAATAAAATATTTAAAATGGAACAAAGTTATGGTGTTGTCATATTGTTCGTAACAAAAGGTATTTTGTACTATAGACTGTATGCACGGGTATTGTGTATAGAAATTTTAATAATAATGACGTCATAAAAATAATTAAATGCTGTTTTATTATTTTCATTTACAATACAAGTTTATGTATGTAAATTTATTGGAAAAAAAATGACAAAAAAAAGAACAGAGAACGGAAAACTAGTTAAAAAAAATTGAAACAAAAACTTGTAATGCAATATTATATGGAGCAAGCAAATGACCATGTTACAGCATATCATTAACAAAACAATATCGTTACAATGATGATAATGAAGAAATCAATACAATTTTTAATTTAATTTAAAATAATATTATCTACTATCGTATACCATATGAAACTCATTTAAACAAGTTTTAATAGCCTTTGCATTTGTAACAAAGTAAGTTAGAATTTTAAGCGTATCTGTATTAAGGTATTATAACAGCAGTTTGGGCCACACCCGGCTATGATATTGATCAAAATTATCATATTCTACACCGATATCGCCAATCATATATGTACGTACAATGAAAAATAATAAAACATCAAACCAATTAGAAAGTGTAGCCTACCAATAAAGTCTTAAAAAGTTCAATTGACGATTGATTGAACTGTCCATCAAGCAAAGAAAAGAATTCCAAATTCAGATGTAATTTCATCCCTCAATCCCTCAAAAGAAAGTAAGTATAACTCGACGCTAAATTCAAACCAATTTGAAGGGTTAGCCTTTTAATAAAGTCTTGAAAAGCACAATTGACGATTGACTGAACAGTCCATCAAGCAAAGGAAAGAATTCCGAATTCAGATTTAATTCTCCGAAAAAAAAATCATCTCTCAATCCCTCAAAGGAGAGTAAGCATAACTCGACCCTAAATTCAAACTAATTAGATAGGTTAGCCTATTAATAGTCATGAAAAGCTCAATTAACGATTGACTGAACTGTCCATCAAGCAAAGGAAAGAATTCCGAATTCAGATGTAATTTTCCGAAAAAAAATCATTCTCAATCCCTCAAAAGAGAGTAAGTACAACTCGACGCTAAATTCAAACCAATTAGAAAGGTTAGCCTACCAGTAAAATCTTGAAAAGCTCAATTGACAATTGTCTGAACTGTCCATCAAGCAAAAGAAAGAATTCCGAATTCAGATGTAATATTCCGAAAAAAAATCAAAGCTTAACATGATAAATACAACGATCATCAATTTTAATGCTAAAAAGGTGGTCATTTAGGTATGGAAGCTACCAAATTTTCTGGATGCCCAGCTGAGACGTCTATATCCGAAATAATTGAAGAAATTCACGTTATGGGGTTGGTCGATGAGAACCCGAAAACCATAGTCATCAAACGTTGGGTTTGAGAGCGCATTCCACAAGATGAATACTGCGTTTAATCCAATCGACTACAAACACAACCGAGTGACCATTTCGCAGTAGTATTTCAGGATGTTCAGTCGCAATGTGGTCGGCTTTTTGTGACGTTTCATAATAGTGAACGTAACTTTGATCCACTACAATACATATGAGACCACACAACCAGTATTAACAGTGAGTTTCTCGAATCGAATCGAATCTTCCCTAAAGAAGTTTAAATTCGGAAAAGTTTTTTACTTGCATTAGTAACTACATCCTAAAAAATAAAAAAAAACCTTTGCATAGGGACAATGGAAGCCGGCGAACATATGTAGTTTACATAGCAAAAAACGATGAATTAGTCCATGAATTGCTGCCTTAATAGGGGTTTGAAAGTAAAACAATACCATTTGGCCACGAGAAAAGTTCATTTGCGCCAAGACAATGGACAATGCAATGGAAACTCTGTGTTTCATTCATTCGTCGGATTATTCTGGATTCCAGTTTTGTATACGAAAGAACACGAGTAAAGTTTATCAATTGCAACAAAATTAAAAATAAAAAATAAGAAGATTTGGGAATATTGATTTGTGATAGAAAGGAAAGGAATAAAAAAAACAACATGATCCTTTAAAACTTGCAACTTTCAAATTTAATACAAAATTTTATACTCTGACCTCATTACCTCTAAGCCCATTAAATACGTGCAAAAAGAAAAAAATTATAATCCAGTCAACTTAAAATAAATGCTCAACAATTTAGAGAAGCTTTTTACGAAAACACTTATTGAAATCACTCAAGCGAATAACATTACAATTTACCACAGCAATAAAAAAAAAGAAAGAAAACGAGAATGAAAATGAATTGATGAAAAAGAAGGCAACCAAATAAAGTTGGAAAATATGACTTTTTGATTATTTTCACTTAAAATGTTGAAAAGGAGCGCCATGGAGTTGGTGTAAATGTGGGTCAGAGTCAAAGTAATAATGCGTACAATATGAAATGAATTATAACAACAACAACAAAAAAGCGAATTGGAAAAAAAGGAAATCAAAATAATAAAATGATAAATATCCAGATTATAAATATATATACGTACGTGTATGTACAAGTTATTGTGGTATAGCTTGTTGCTTTCAAGGAGCACCATTCTCTATTTTATGAAACGTGCAAAGATTGTCAAGAAATCAAGGCGAAAATCACAGCCAATTGTGTTAATATTATGCTTTTAACCATATTTTCATTTTTTCCTATTTTTTCTCTAAATTTTCTACACTTTTTTCTGTTGTTGTAATTGTATTTCTGTGATTCCTTTTCCTAAGAAGACATAATAATAGAGAAGCATAAGAAATATCCTTTTGTTAAGAGAAATTTCTGTCGTTTCTGCTGCTTCTACTGATGTTATATAGGAATTGCTTTAAAGTGCTTGTACGCGGGGGGTGTTGGTTGAGTGGCAAAGAGGCAAAGAAGGACGGTAAATATGTAAGCCTTGACAACGAAACCGAATCGCATTAAATGTGATTATTGTCATGATGAAGATGGAAGAAGTACAAGATGCGAATGATTATGCGTCTGATGTTGATAATTATGATGGGTTTAAGAACGCGTTACGTTAAAAAGCATACTTTAACAAAAGCACGAAGGACTTCTTATGCAGTTGTCATATACACAAAAGCAGCACTTAACTTTGAAAATAAATTTTTGAATGATGGATACACTAAATATGAGCAATCTTCTGTGCTAAGCACATAATACCGGATCATATGCTATATTATTATGGTCGCCACTAATTCTTATTTTTGGGTAAGGGAAATAATTAATTCTTTATTATATTATCATTGATAAGATGGCAAAACTGTTTGGTAGCAATCGTAATTAGCTGCTCAACAGCTCTCTTGAGCTCTCCAAAGAGGATGACAAGTCAATTCTCATAATAGAAGACAGAAGTACGGTACTTTAAGGATATTCTGTATGTGACATACATATATAATTGGTTATTATACCCCTTTAGTCAGGATTACGACGTAGCTTCTCACACCACTTATGTTTTGTGTTTTATTTTTATATAGGAGTGGCGAGACCTATAGTTTAAAGTCGACTCCGAAAGCTAGTTTTTTGAGAAACTTTTCATGGTAATTTTATTTATTCGTAGAATTTTTAATAGAAGTCCGCTGAAAGGAATTCGCGGTTTGAACCGTGACCCCAAGTATAATTAGCCAACATACTACCTACTAAAGACGTAAAACGGACATTGGGCAACGGACAATTTAAAAAAAGAATGAAACAAATGTACCTTTTATCCCACCCAATAACAAGTTGAAATATACCAGAAGATTTAGTCGACAAAAACACAAAAGGAAATGAGACTCTAAGAACTAAAAGAATAAAATAATTGTTCTAAACTTATTCACATACATACACACGGTATATTTGTATTGTCGTAAGAAATACATTGTAAAGCCTGCAAAAAAGGCATATCCTTTCACTAAATCATCTAAAAAGAAAGACTTAAACTGTAGAAAAAAAAAAAGAAATGAACAACTTTTTTCCTTTCCATCATTTTCTAACTATGCTCACTGTAGCATTAAGCTGACAAGTGCTTCAAATTAGCTGTAGTTGGGACTCACTTATAGAATTTCTGTTTTATTGTTTTACTTTTTTTTTTGTTTTACTTAAACACTTATAAATAAAATAAAGTGTGGTTAATTGGAGAGATTGGTCATAATAATCACTGCAGGCTTATGGTTTAAACAAAGAAAAAACCCTCATTGTTACTTACCACCGCCATTTTTGTAACACAAATAGGGAAATCGCCAGACGTTTGCTAAATCTACGGCAAATCCTATAACGGATAAAAGAAAATCGACTTTGCCGCTCCATGTTTCGCGTTCCTCAGTACCATCGGTGATGTCGCGTGGTGTTGGTGTCTTCGCTATTTGTCTATTGGACGCTGACATCGCCAAGGCGATGTCGTTTTCTTCGCCTTCTAAATCTGGAAAATATTATAAAACAAAAGCCATTCATTAATTAAAATTCTTTAAACTTGTAACTCTTAAACTAGACTAAAGCACATATAATGACCAGTTATGATACCACATGAGGCAATAACAGTCACTGTCAAGTGCTGATTAACCGGTTTTGATAGTTAGCATCAGGACTGCGCACAAAAGGATGACTCCCTTGGAATCTAATTTAAATTTCAATAATGATCGGTCCGATATCTATTAACGATAGAACAGTTAGACTTTCGCGAAAAGGTCTGGGCGAGCCAGAGATGGAAATACATAAGCAAATAAAATTATCGATTCTTTATTCTACAACCTTTGCGAAAAACATTTGCAAGTAAGCGAAGGCTCTAAAGGTTCCTATCTGTTTACAACGAAGAAGAAAAGAAGCAGTAACTGACACGTGGCGATTGATTCGCTTCCTATTCAATTTAAGCCAAGTGAGTCTGGTAATAAAGCTAGACTCTTCCTCAGTTCATGAGTTATCAGTGGCCAACAAATATGGTACTTTGACAGCCTAACAAAGGTAAATATTGGACTATGTTCCGGTACGGATTCGAATTCGGTAAGAGAATGCCTAATCTAGTTTATTAACTACCCGAGATACGAGAATCTCTGTGAATAAACCTACAAAAAAGAAAAGAAACCAATATTCGTTGAAAGTGAAAGAAGAATTCCGCAGAGTGTTTAAAACATACGAACAGTTCGGCTACAGAAATAATTCTCTTTGTAATGGTTGTTGCAAATGCGAAAGCTGTTGTAATAGAATAATATACTCCCTGATCTTCCTATATTGTTCATTATTAATCTTATCCTCTGTAGGGAGTCAGAAAACTTACTGGATGAAGGAATATAATAACAATAATTTATTTCGCCTTTTACAGTGTTAGAGCCAGTATTTGATGGGTCTACGTCTTACATCCTTAGAAATATATTACATTTACATATTCCGGTTTTGTGCAAATGCCTTCACTTGACTACAGGTTTTCCCCATTGCTCTCTATACCAATCAACCAGTATTTTCCATGTATAAGTTGTACGTTTTCTTCTAAACGAATTCTTTGTAAACGCCCTCCTATGGCGTTCTTTAGGTATCATTATTTGGTCTTCGTAGAGTATGTTCAATCCATCAACTTTTTTGGCGCATCATATATTCTAGGTTTGGGAAAATGCACAGAATTGGAATGGAACTTTGATTTACCAATACTTGACGGCATTTGTAAAAAATAATTTTAATTTTCTTCATTTATTATTATCTTTCTTAATTATCGTTTACTTTTATCAAAAACGTATGCCTAAGCATCCAACAATTATGTCAGATTATATGTCAGTGACTTAAATACGAGCTTAGTCTACTTATTAAATTACTTGACGTTTCTTTTTTTTTTTTTGATTTTGTTTTATTTGACTAAAAAGCGTAAATCTTTTCAGTTTTTTTTTTTAATTTTCATTTGTTCCAACTCAATTAACCAGCCGTCATCAGCCATAAGCCTAAAATTAAACAAACTGCCTTACAAACACCCACACATGGCTCTTAATTGTTTTAATTATACGGAAAAAACATATAAGAATAGAACGTCGTATACGATTTTTTGAAAAGCTTAGAATAAGTGTTAGAATTATACAACAACAACAAACATATAATTTTTTAATGAAACATGCAAATTGTTTTAGAATGAATAAAGTATACGAAATGAAGTATCTTCCGCTATAGGAAATAAACAAAAAAAAACTCCCCTCTCTCTCTCTCTCTTTCTATCCTTCTCAAACAAATAGAAACTTTGTCAATTGCTGTGGAAAAGAAAAATTAATAATAAAAAAGGTTTCTTTTTTCTCTTTTATTTTTTGTAATTATAACCCATTAATGTCAAAGCCATTGACCAGGTCTTAAAAGAAAAACCATAACAGCCACCATCGTGTAAATATAAACAAATTTTGAAAAACTCTCACACATACATTGATAAGCACTTAAGCATGTTAAAAAAAAAAGAATTCAAAACTTCTATTCAAATGTTAGAAACAGCTTCTTGCCATCGTTTATATTGTATAAAAGCGATAAAAGTGTATGGCCAGAGTCATCGTTAAATCTGGTCTATTCAAAGCTTTCATTTACAACAAAATGATATGATATGATGAACAAAATGATGATAATATACATACTCGTATGTATGTAACTAGATACATAGATAGATAGATATTAGTTTCAAAAAATATTCATATCATGTGCAAATATTTTTCAACAGATTGGCTCAGTTTTAACGCAATAGAATTGAACTTGTTTTTATAAAATGTTATGTCACCTATTTCTGGGTAATTATAATTCTAAGTTATGTAACGATTTTAGCGGACATTTGCTTGCATGAAGCTGGCATATTCCAAATAACACCGAATAATAATAATCCATATGTGAACATAACTCCCGTTAAACTGTCTATTATACAGAGGTATATGCTGAGTGCTAACAAATCCTAAGATGAGAAAGAATCTTGCTTTATTGTCTAATTCACTTGAGCTCAATTCACTTGAGCATTCAATTGAATCTTATTCTATTCACAATGAATGGCCATGCATAAAGACTTCGCCCACCTGCAACTAACTTCTGCTTAGCTAGACGATCGTTTGAGAGAGCAGAAAATATCATCCACTTCATATGCCAATCTCAATCTGTGTAGGTCGAGGCAGACTTCTATCATTTGATTCACACCAGAGATCAGCAATGAATCAGTTTTCCCAACTCATAAATACTCATGAAATTTTGAGTATGAGTGAGTCAACAGTATTGATATTTAACTACTCTGTTTCATTCGTACTCACTACAACGTTAATTTATAAGTACAAGTTGCAATGAGTATGAGTACAACGTGAAAAAAGACACACAAGCAAAAAACACAGAGCAGCAAACAGAGCAAACACACAACATTCTAGTGAGTATTGTATTATATTGCGATTCATACTTATTTTGTGATTCTTGTATACGTTAAGTCATGGAGAGTAGAAATCAAAAACATCATGCGTAGTGTTAAGTATTCGAATCTACTCATCTTTTTGAATACTCGTTGCTGATCTCTGATTCACACTCATTTAACACCTTGTCTGAAGGAGTTCTCCTTAATTGATACCACACCGATTATTTTATGTATTAATTCATTTTTTGTCAACATGCCGCTACACATGCTCAAGTAAGCGTTGTTTTAACAAAGCTGCCACGCCCTTCTATATATCTGCCTTTCATCAGCTCCGTTATCTTGTATACATTTAGTATGTATTGATACACGAATAAAAGTTTAATTCGAATTGTATTTTGAGTTATGTATTCAAGTATTTCACTTCAATACAAATCTATCCCCAGCGGACCATGGTTTTTCGCCAGCAATATTAGTTTCAATTGTAAATATTACACTATCTCGATTTAGGTAACCGCTTAAGTTTTTCGAAATGTTTGAGTATTTTAAATACATCATTCAACATTAAACACTGTGTTTAAATAATTAGTCAGAATTACCTCAAAAGTTCAAATAAGTTGTAACAATAAACTTGTTTTTAATAACGTAAGTCAGAAATAAAACGCATTTCATTTTATAAATCATTTCAGAAGAAATCTATTTTATATCTTATGTAGTTACGGCGTTTTTACTGTTAACCTATGTAACGGGTTAACCATGTATTGGTTTCAAAACCAGCTATTGGACTCGAATATGAGCTGTTAAATATCTTTTCAACCGAAGAACACGTCATAATAAATAAAATTTTCTACAAAAGTGGTGATTCAAACGCATTATGCGATGTTAATGCCGCTATAACCACCCTACCTTGCAAGAATTGGTCATGGCATATTAGAAGCATTAAAAGTGGAGCTAAGCTTGTGCATAGTCACAATATATGCTTAGAGAAAGTGTATTGAATAATCTGAATTCATCGATTTGATTTAGTTCACAAGTATTCGGCCTATCTTTCGGCAAATTGTATTGTATTTTAAACAACTTAAGCAATTATTCCCAACACCGTAGATATGCTGTTTGGGTGCTAAAGCAATAGACTTTTAATACTGAATTTGCCAAAATAAATTCTCTTCCTGTCAACAAATCAAATTATCGGTCTCGGAGAACCCATTAATGATTATGAGAAAACCATTAAATCTAGAAAAAGTGACTGTTTTTGATGCGTGTTTATGGCTTGGAATTGGATTAAATATTTCTGTCAACCCAGTGGTCTATGGCCGTATGATAACCATCTTTTTTGTTTTGGCATGAAATTACAATTATAAACTGAACGATAAGTGGTTTCAACAACATCATGCCACGAGTCAAAAAACCTTGAGCCACATTAAAGACTGTGCCCCTAACGTTGAGGCATTTGAAAACCAAAATTCGCCAACTCTTTGGCGAGATGACGCTTGAAATGTGCAAAAAAAAAGGAGTTGGGATCTATCTTTAAAGTATCGACTGCTGCACCTAAAATTGAGACGTTCATTTGAGTGATATTGTACTTCATAGACAACGGCAGGA
Organism: Sarcophaga bullata; assembly: GCA_005959815.1. Taxonomy (NCBI): domain Eukaryota; kingdom Metazoa; phylum Arthropoda; class Insecta; order Diptera; family Sarcophagidae; genus Sarcophaga; species Sarcophaga bullata. Next base: position 17,660 of record QOCX01001672.1, on the reverse strand, counting down.
TCAAATTTGTGCCAAGTCAATTTATAGCCTTACATTCTTCTACTTTCATGTTATGAAGCTTGGACTTGAACTCTACCACAATCACACATTTATGAATGAGGAAAGTACCATAGGTTTTAAAACCAAAAAATGGAAAACCCTTTCAATATATTTCTGCGTTTTATATAGGCGGTTTCATTTGTGTACATGTTGTTTATACGATTAATATTATTATGGATATTTGTAAATTCATACATTTAAATTCATTCACAACAACCGGTTTTTGAAATATATTAAGAATATAAAAAATATTGTTTTTATTTTTTTGTTTAATATTTATTTTTTGCATTTAAAACAAGTCATTTACTGTGTTATATTTACTATGCTGTTTGATTTTCGGCTACATAATTGAGCATTCATTTATTGCAATATTATGTTTTAAAAACTACTTTAAAACATTCAGTTTTTTTTTTTTTATAAGCATGACCTTCACAGAATCTATAACTTTTGTATGTAATTCGAACAAAAAAAAAAACTATTTTTGACAAGTTAGAAACAAAAAAAATTAATTGATTAACACCAAAAGTAGTTGTTATTCACTTATAATACTGCAATTATAGGAAATATTTTAAATTTTTCGGTTATTTTAAAAAGAATTTTTGCTTTCAGCTTAGCAAGGTGTTTTTATAATGCCAACGTTTTCGTTTGGAATAAGTCGATTATAGTTTACAATTTGGGTTTTGAATGTTAGAACGTTTAATAAATCTAAGGCACAATTTCATGGTATAGTGAGTGGCAATAAAGTCTCTTATTTTAGGAACCTTCTCAATCGATTTATATTTTCAACGTAACAAATTGAAGCAATGTGGCTCTTACATACACATATTTAAAGATATGCTTTTAAAATAAGATTTTCTAACTTTGTTGACAACGATTAACAGCTGGAACGAAAGTTTGATTCAACCTTAACTGAAGTTAGGAGATTAGTTCCCCACCTACCAGTCATTTACAGACTAAGAACCGGGACAAATATGTGTACATTTACTTGGCATTCTTCTCCTGATGGATTATATATCACGATATCCGACTTTGGAAATCCAAGATTTATCCTGCACAGAAATTAATATTAAAAACTTGGTTGGAAAAAGTTTTTAACTTTATTCTAAGGAAGACTAACTCTTTAATTCAATTAAACTCAAACAAAATTATTTTGATTGTTATAGGCTGTTTTAAAGCTATCAATCCTGATCTCTATTGCTGTCAATTAGAAAAGCGATTGGTATTGATTGAAGTCGCCGTTGTCTAGTAGGTAGTGTGTTGGCTTATTAGACGAAAGACCAGGATTCGAATCGACGGTCAGACATTAAAAACGAAATATGAAAAAAAAAACTATTTCTTCGGCGGCTTCCTCTCAGCAGATTTCTGGTAAAAACTCTGAGAGTAAATAAATTTGCCATGAAATGTTTCTCAAAAATCTGTCGTTCGGAGTCGACTTTAAACTATAGGTCCCGTCCCGCCACTCATGTATAAAATTAACGCACACAACATGAGTGGTGTGAGAAGCTAGACCGTAATCCTGACTGAAGGTTTGTAATGGCCAATTATGTATGTATGTATGTATTGATTGCAAACAAGGATATTTTCTTGTACCATTCTTATGCCAATCTACAATCACCTTTGCAGGTTCGCCAAATATTAACTACACTTAGCAGAGAGGTTTTAATGCATCTACGGTATCTACCGTTTAGGATCTGCAAAACACTTGTATAACAAATGTTCTTTGATAGATTGCGATATAGAAGAGCCTAACATTTCGAGCACAAATGTTAAATCTTAAAAACACAGGATAAAATAGTTAAATAGCTGTGCCAATACAGTTCAATATAAAATTTATATACAACTTTAGTGTTTCACTAAACACATACTATTTTTATTTTATATCACGTTTTTATTTTACAAACAAAAATTTAATATTTGTTTACCTTCATCTGTTTTAACTACATTATAAGATTTTTTATTGACCATATTTATTTTTCACTTTTTACGTATTTTTTTTTTAAGTTAAAACTTTTTTTTTTAATTTTTTTTAAGCGATTTTTAAATATTATAGAGTATAAAGCCTAAAGTCATTATTAATATTTTTTTATCCGCTTTTATTTAACGTAACGTTATTTCAACATCGTGTTCGTTCTTCTAACCGTAAACAACTGATTGGCACAGAGTTAAAGCGCACACAACAGATGCTAGCTATGCAGAGACGGACAATTATCGCATAGATTTTTCGTTGGCTCTTATGCTTATAATATTTGTAGAATATTCAGAGCATAGGTTTTAATAAAGATTTTATACACTAAAAGCTAATGAATGTGAAATTAAAACAAGGCTGCATGTAACAAACATAATGCTCGATTTGTAATGCACTGTCTAACACAGGGGTCGCCTCTAGAAGTCTATAGCTTTATTACATTAATTCTGAAGTTAGACATCCAACAGCAACAGTGTATGTAATGATTAGATATTCACAATGATTCTAATAGTAAACTTTTAACATATCATGTGGAAACGTGTTTTTCTTCTGTAAAAGTCATCTGACAAGTATTTGCCAAGAAAAGAACATGTTCTAAACTCATCTGACAAACCATATGGCATCAGTTTTATTATTGAAGACTTATGCAAATACTATACAGTGTATTTCAACCGGTTTTTTATTAATGTTTAGCAAATGCTTACGCGAATAGTGGTAGCGAAGTGTATTGGTTACAGTTCTTGTCTACAAACTACACAACAAAACATAAATATATTTTTTCATGGTTTTTTTACAAGATTTTCTAAAAACCCCCTCTGAAGGAACCTATCGTCACAGAGAATCTCGAAAAACTTGGCCAGTGAAATTGAGAAAAAAAAGAAGCAGAAAAAAACCCAGTGTAAGGTAAGTCCCCTTGTCATGATGAAATCAGATGTACATACATACATACGTACATGCGGAAATTTACATGACAATTAGTCAAACCCATTCATATTTTGTATTTCTGTAACCATGAGTTGTTTATTGCATTATTCTCAAAGTTCATGGTTAGACACTGTTCTTGGTCATGATCGCCTGAGTCTTTAGATTGTCTCGAGAAAAGGCGTTCATGTCAGTCGTAAAGAAGACTGGACTTGGCGATTGGAGGTCTAAAGAGCCTGTAAAGAGCACCATTAAACAATGCTTTATTTACCGGAGACTATGGTAAACCAATGTAATTAAGTACATGATTTTGAAAAAAATTTAAGATTTTGGGATTTTTAGGGGAAGGCGCTAAGGCTTGCTAAAAGGCCCATTATTTCCAACAAATCGTTTACATTCTTTACATTAAAGCTACGCTTTTTCAAATGGTCTATTCTGAAAGGCAAAATAACTATCAAAAAATATGAGGCATTCGAAATATTTTAAACCAAATATGCTCAAGATTGTTAAAGACGCTAAATATATCAATTTGAAAAAAGTTTATGGTTATTCATTGTCACCATTTCAAATACCGACCCCTGTGTACAATTATTAGAAACGAAAAAAAAAACAAAGTTGTTTGAAAGGAACAATAAAAATTTTTTGTACATTTTTGTATCCAATAAATAATGAACCTTTTTTTTGTAGTCATCACTATCACCATCACCGCTATTATGTTAGAGGCTGCCACTACCTTTTTTTTCATACATTATCGTTATTGGAGTCTAGGTTTGTGAGGAAATAATGTGAATTTTAATAAGTTCGAACAATTAAAAAAAAATAATAAAGAAAAATCGAACGTAAATTAGATTTAAAATTCGTTTGAACTTTGTTAATTTAATAATGAATATGCTGTTAAAAACGTTTTAAAACATTTATAACAAACATACAAATAGCTTATGCACTCACAAACATACAAAATACATTTTTTTTTTTGTTTAAACACTTGACGGTTTGGTCGTTTTTACCATATACGGACAGCAAATAATAATTTAGAAACGGTTCTAGTATATAAATTAATAGAAAAAAAAAGCTGTGAAAAATGTAAACGTTTAGAATTGTTTTAGACGTAAAAAAGAATTGTTACTGCGACGCGTTTACAATTGCAATTGATTTAGAATTGCCATGGATTTAGAAACAAATAGAATACAGACACTTGCAAGTATAGACACTTGCTAATTACACTTCCATTAAATCAACTATACAGTATACATTACAACAGAATTCCTAATAGTAATTAAATTATTAAAGAGCAACACAAATTAATATTATTTTTAATCTATCTAAGTGTTTGGTTGAATATCGTAAATGTAGTAGAGTATTTTTACACATATTGGTTAAGTTTACTTTTAAAGGTATTATGCCTTCAGCCCCCCCCAACTGCTGGTAAGCACGAAATGAATTCATTTTTCTTCTTTAATTTTAGAAACGAATTTTGAATTGTTTATTATTTTATTATTAAAATTTGAAGAGAAACATAATTTAATTGGTAATTATGGTATGCCATCCCTAATATAAATGGAAGTAATTGGAAATACTTAAAGAAAGGTCGGCGGTAGAATTTCGATCTTCAAATCATCTTCCTAATAATTCATACAGAAAGGATGACTGACCTCAAGGTATTGATAAAAGAAACATTAACTAACTAGGACTCAATTAGCAAAGGACGTAATCACTACTACGCCCAATATATCTTCACAGCAGGCGTGCGTTATTTCTAAATAACAAAAAAGGATACTCTATTATCTTAAGACCTGTTCTGTTCGAAAAGCTTCAACAATAAAACGGAAGCAAGCAAAAGAAATTGTAAGAAAATTTATGATATGCTTTGTGACAATCTTTTGCTACTTAGTGGTAGCCTTACTACTTATCATAGCTTTCAACAAACTACTTTTTTAGGACCATATTTGAAAGCAGCGCCTTAACTTTACCCGGTAAAAATTTTAGGTGAGCAGCATTCGGAACTCTGGAGTAGTATCATATTGACTGACGCATCTGTGAAGGCCTTATAGGTCAATGAAAGAATTTGATTGATCTTAAAGAAACCCGATCCTAAGGATAAAAGTGCTAAAAAGAATCCACTATTAACCAGATCAATCATTTGAGAAACTCATTATAATGTTAAACATCAGGGCAACAATTTAATGATTTAAAGAAAACACTGGAAGAGAAGTGATTAAAAACTTTAAACTTTAGTTAGGCCGTGATGGATTGGCTAAAAGATTGTAATGCTATTTGGCTTTTTTCGGTAGAAAGAAAATTGTTATCATTTTTATCCCGTCGGGTACTTCAACAGGATTACCTAATTTGAAGTAAGATGCAGTCAGACATAGAACAAGAGCTGTCAATGCAAACTTAAAAACGCAATTTTTCGGAAGGTTTGTAGGCCGGTGGCATTATTAGATTGTACTTCAATACAGTTAATGGAACAAAACATCCATGCGATCAAAATAGAAGAAATAGTTCCAACAAGACGATGTCATACACCAACTGTTTTTAATCGTTCTCTATGACCGGAAGACAACAGTGAAGCTGGTGAAATAGTGACCAAAATGCTGGAAAATATACACCAAATTTAGGGCTTAGATGCGAGCGACATTTCAAAAAAAAAATAAATAAATAAAATAACAGGCAAATAAATATTTCAGTCACTCTTGCATACTTTGTGTTTTTTGTTTAAATTCAAAATTCCATGTGAACACTTATTATTTGAGATATACAAGGACATTATTTTAATTTAAAGGTTACAAATAAAATTTAAATTTTTTAATTACCTTGAAATTTCTAAAATTTTAAATACTATTCCCAAATCATACTCAATTTGAAGTCACTTTTTAATTCAATTTCTTCTTCAAGCTGCACGCACAGCAAAATCTTTTAATTTTTAATTAAAAAAAAATAAAAATTTTAAAACTATTGTACATATAAAGTAAACTAGAAATCTTAAAATTATTGCACATTCAGTTTAAATTAAACAAATAATTCATAGGATGGAGACAGGGATTTTACAAGGAAAAAAATCATTAAAATCACGGAATTTTTTTTAAGAAAATTTTTTCTTTTTACTAAAAAAAAGAACACAATTAAACACCAACTTGAACTTTAACTTTTAAAGTAAAATATTTTTATTTTTTTTTTTTTGTTTTTCTTATTATTTTAAATGTTTAGTTATTACTTTGCTATATTTAAACTAAAAAATGTTTTTAAAACAACGGTAACTGTTAAACGAATGTGAATTTTCTTAGAAGGACAAGGCTTTATTAACCATTTTTCCGCCAAGCAAGTATGTGTAGAAGGAAAATGTCCAACCTGCCAGTTTTTCTATAGGAAATCAAATGGCTTGCAACGCATGCGCTCTTCTATAGAAAGACAAGAAGAATGAAGTTGTCTAACAGGTGTACCAAACAATCAAAAACAACAAATGTAGAACAATTGTTCAATGCTCTTCTGTGTTCTTGATAAGTTTTTGTAAAAACTTTTTTATTTAATTCAAATACTGTTAATAGACAAGAGCTTAAAGCTTTAAATAATGTTAATTAACAGTATTTACGAAATAAACTGTACCAAACAGAAAACCCGTTACTTTTTAAAATTGTCATTTAAATAATTAACAAAAACTGTTCAGTGTATAAAGGATTGGAGATTTCGTAGTATATGGGTTATGGGTGCTTATCTAAACACTCAAGATCTTCAATGGCTTTTGAACCCGTAGAATAAATTTTTATTTTGGTTTGCAAAAAAGTTGTCAAAAAAGTAAGAGACTTCAACGCCTTCTATCACAGAGAAAGCTAGGCTACTTCTTAAGTAAGAATAGAGCTTAGTGAGCAAAATTCCTCGCTGGCCTCACTGGCCTCAGTGAGTAAAGTTCATTGCTAATACAAAAATCGAATACACTTTCTCACAGATAAACCCATTCGGGCGGCATTTTCTTAATTATCAACAGATTTCTAGACAACCTAAATCGTAATAGTTGCATATAGTCGTAGTGACAATTGATCTATTAAGTATGAAGCATAAGTTGATAGACATCCTATGATTCGAGACGATAAATCCTAAAGTTCAATAGTATTATCCCTCTGAATAGAAACTTTTAATAATACATTTTCTAATTACACAGAACTGTATTATTCTATAATAGTTTACCAAATAAGCTGTCAATTTATTGTTTATAAGACCTCGAACATTGACTTCTTCTTTCATTATAATTACTTGACAAGCAATTTTATTGGTCAGCTTTATGGCCACACATAATTTTTATTGAAATTTCATTAAACAATTTTCCATACAAATTCAAAAATAAAGCAATTTATTGTTGAAATTTATTTATTTATTTAAAAATTTGAAAGTGAATTTCAACGCTTTTATTGCCTTTTCCATATGGCATCAATCGTTATCGATGATGATTTCGTCTAGCAATATGTCTGCATAGGAAATTATTATCGAATTATATTGAAGCAACCAACAATAAAAAATAAAATAATTAAATTCAAATAATATTTAAATGTTGGGGGGCAGACAAACCAAAACCAAAACAAAAAAATAAAAAAAATGGGTTGCTAAAGGCCAATAAAAGTGTGTTTGCTTTGGTTTTAATGTACTAACGTACATACATTCCTTCATACTTATGGTATGTATGTATAGGCCGCATATTATGATCTAAACAATAAAAATTCCACAAAAAAAAAATTAAAACTCAAACAAGCGGAATTAAAGAGAAAGAGAAAACAAACTTTCTTACAGAAACAATTTCCGAAAGAAAGCAAGAAATTTCGAAATCTCTTTTCGTGAAAAATATAATTAAATCTACACATACATACATATATGCTGCAAAATAAAATATAACCCAGCAAATAGTTTTTTGGGCCAAGTTTGTTTACTTAATTCTAAATGATTATAAAGTAATTGTTAATATTAATGAATTAAAAATACTAACAATAAACAATAATAAACACAATACAATACTCACGTCATGAATTTATTTTAAAAGCATTTTATTCCAGTCTCCCTAGGCTCAAATTCTAATAAACTTCTCCAAGAGTATGGTCTTCTCAAAACAGCAATTGATTTCGTTTTGATGCTTCGTCCTTTGCTTACAGACATCTTAATTGGAAACTGCATTCACCCAGAATTAATAGCCACCTAAAACAGAAAATCAAAAAGTCTTGTAGTAAATACAGTACGATTTCAGATTGCATTTAATAGTAAAGTTCAGGAAAAAAATCGAGGTTTAGTGCGATTGCGATTTAGTTGTAGTACCCGAACATATTTCGTGTTCAGTTTAGAAGTGCGTATAAGCATGAAAATTGTGATCATTTAATTGAAAATTTTGCTGGGTTACTATTCTTTAGAGAAATACCTTGTTTTTTGTTGAAAAATTTTTCGAAAAAAATTTTCTATTCTACATCAGTTATCTTTAGATTCTCCGACGGTTCGGTTTGAAAATTAAAATGAAAATTGTCCACACGTCTAATGTACGCATTCTGAGTGCCTAAAATTGCATTTTAAAAATAGAACCAATCCCACACTAATTGTTCAGTAAAAAAAAGACAAGAAATCAAAAAACAACAAAAAATCACGAATAATATAAAATGCCATTTAAATAATACATATTTTTAATAAAAAAAATGTAAAAAAAACCGGAAAAAATTTAATATTAAACACAGAAGCAAGAAATCCCCTTTAATTTTCAAAACAACGTAATTAAATTACAATAAACGTCACAGTGAATAATGAGTACGGTTTTAAAATTATATATTAATAGTATGAATGTGTGTACACACGATATTGTTTTAATTAAATATTTAATACTAAATACAAACGACTAAGCGAGCGTATTGCTGAAAATTCATTCATAATTCTTTTGATATTTTTGTTCTGAATTTAGTGTGTCTTTATATAAGTTTTCTTTTTATTTTCTTTCATTTTCATTTTATATCTTCAGAAACAAAAAAGCAAATTGTTCATAGAAAAAGAATTTTTTATTTTCTTTCGTATGAAGACAAATATATAAAATAAATAAAAAAAACGAAAAAATAATTTAAAAAAAAAGAAAACAAAAACTACAGAATTTTGCGGATTTTAATTTTTATTTTGAAATAATTGTGCTTAAACACACCATATAGTTTTTTTTTTTGGTTTCTAGAATGCCTACCTACACTGACACATTAGTTCGTATGTCTACACTACTGTCTGTGTAACAGAATGAAAAGCCTCCCAACAGTAAATACTTCAATAAATAGACAATAATCGGTAGTGATTAATGACACAATAACTTTTAATTAATAAACTACTACAATATTTAGGCGTGATTAATTAGTGACTTGACTTTATATTTGAGCTAATATTAGTGTTTTTCACAATCCAAACAAAATCAATAAGAAAATGCTGCTTCTTCAACCCAAAAAGATAAAATGATCGCAGTACCACAAGGCCTAGCTGTTCTCAAAACCTACAGACTCTCACACACATTTTGTTTTATTTAACTTTAAAAATTGGAAGTGCTCACTAAAAGACAAAATATTTTTAAAATTATACTCAAATAGCTTATTTAGAGATTCCTGCAGTCTCCAGGATTGCTTATTTTTAATACCAAGTTTAAGATCATTGAAAAAGAACTACAAATAGTACAACATAGAAAAGATAAAAAAAACCAAACCGCCCCCATAGTCTAATAGGTAGTTCGTTGACTAATTAAACAAAATTTCGTATACAATTATGTTTTTGTTTTTGTAATGTTATTCGTTAATACATTTGTTTAACATTATATTTTGAACCACATTCATTCAATCAAAACTGTTGTTATAAAGATTTGTGCCAATATTTCTGTACTTGTAGTACAATTTATTGTATATAATTTGTGTTCTATTACTAAATACCGTACATATGTGTGTAGTCGTTATAAAAGTATTCACTGTTTTAAAAGCACCAAGAGAGAAAAAACTAGAAATTGTTTAATGAATGAAAGGTTTGCTTAAGTAATTGGCAAGAGCATTTACAATGGAAATTGGTATCTAAGGCCCATTATTTGTGGATCAAACAGGTTTCTATTGCTTACTATGTTAACAGGCACTACATGTTTTCCAACAGAAATGCTTTAATTTTATAAGATATTCACTATAAAAAATTTATTGAGGTTTCTGATCTTCAATTATTTTTTATTTTTAAGGGTTTTTCATTCCTTTTCATTGCGTCTTTATTACTTCTGTTTCAGATTAATTATTAAATTTTTTCAACTAAGAAGGTGGATTGCAGCACATTAGCAAGTCCTAGAATGATAGGTAAGCCATTTGTCACCCTACATGGACATATATTTTATCGTTGTATTGGGTGTAGTGATAAGAACATTTTTTTCAATTGAATTCTACTTTTACTAGTACGGTGCGTTTGCCTGACCTCCTTAAAATTTTCGTTGTTGAAGCTTCCTGAGTGGATATTTGATATTTGAGCAGAATCAGAAATCTTGAAGCAAATTTGTTCGACTTCTCCAGAATATAATCCTGAATTGCCATCAAACAATTTTACCGCCACATAATTTAATTATGAGGACGGCAATTAATCATTTGAGGAACATTATCTATAATGATAAGGAAGAAATAATATTTCAGTACAATAAAATTTCGAATTTTTGGAAAGAAATTAATACCTGGGTAAAGTTTTCATCTAATCAAGCGTTCAATTTAAGAATCAGTAGTGCCTACTAAACTGTCAGGATTATCTGGAATGTAAGCAATCTTTTCACAGCGAGCAATGTGTTCCCTTATAGCAGCAATACAGCAAAGTTTCTTATCGCATATATTTATTCTGTGAAGACGGCAATTATAGGCCGATGACTAAAAGCCCTGCACTCCTGGCCCATAATATCGATCTTGTGCCCATTGTCATTAATTAAACAACAAACAAATCAATTAATAATTCTACAAATTTAGTTAATCTCCATGTCTGTGATTTATCTGAAAAATCTGTTTTAAAGACTTGTCAGTTAACAGAACAATTAAATGGCATTTAAAGAAATGTTTAATGCTCTATTAACTTCCTTGTTCAGTATATCCATAGGCAATAAAGAAAGATGCTGTTTTTCTTCCACTTACGATCTAAAAATAAACGGGAGGAAAAAAGTGTTTTTTTTTTCTTCTTAAAACAAAGGACTTGTTAACATCATGCGAACTCGCTGAAATGGACGATAATTTGACTCTGTGCATACAACACAATACAACACACATAGGTCGACAAAGAAATTTATTTCAAAATAATTATCGTAAATTAATTTTATTTTCCAGGAAGTAATTTTTGAATAAAATTCATCATAGACATTAAAAAAGAATTGTTTAAAAAAGACAAGAAATTAATGGAAAAAAAAGGAATAATACACGAAGAAAAAAGAAAGAAAAATATGTATAAATACACATAAAAAAATTGAAAAAAAAAATAAAAGAAAACAATTTAAAAAAAAATTAATATTTTTTTAAAATAAAACTGAAACTGAAATGAACACGACGACGACAACAATAAAATCTAATGGTTGGCTGAAAAATAACAAGAAAATGTTTACAGCAGACATAATAAATGCAACGCATTGTATAAACAAAAATTAAACAAAAAAAAAATATAATTTAAAAAAATAAAAGAAATTTTAATTCGTATGCTAGCCGGTAATATTCGTACGTTTGTTCTTTCGTTTTCATACAATACTGCACATAATCGATTTCTAAAAATATATCATGAAAATTCAACTCGTTGAATTTACTACAAAGAAAAGTGTGCGCTGCATGTTTTGAATCCGTACGCTGGTATTTGTGAGCATTTTATTGAGTGTCGGTTCGTATCGAGAACATTTTGCAACAGGGTTTGTTAGTTGATCTACAGGAATTTCGAAATTTCAAAGCAACGCCATGTGCTTGTGCTACAAAATCTATGCTTAATGGTGTATCTTCTGTGTTTACATTGTAAATTTTAATTTTAACTGGAAAAATAAATATTTTTCGTTGTACTAATAACAAAAAGCCCATAAATATTTGTAAAGTTTACAAAAGCTAAAGAAATAAAACACATTTTGAAAAAATCAATTATAAAACTATAACAACAAATAAAATTCTAAATCAAAAAAAGAAAAAAAGAAAAGGAAAATATTAATAATAATAATCAAAGAATTCTCACGTTATTCAACATCATCAATGATAATTCTAAGCTGATCCAAAGAAAATGTCGAAAAAACCACGAGGGAGCATTCATAAAATTCGTGAATTCGAATTAGAAAAGGTGAGTTACAAATAACAGTATCATTAAATGAAGCTTTTGTGGCGTTAAACGATAACTTTTGCTTGAACAAATTTTTCTTAAAAGTGGTCCTGTTGACGCCCCTCATTTCATTCATTAAGTCATTGGTTTATGACAACAATTTAGTAATTCTTGAAGAATTGAAAGTCAATATATTGTCGTCAACAGCCCGATCTACTGACAAGTGAAATATTTATTTCGCACTATACATGACTGCCTGGCATGTAATGTACTTTTGAAAGATTAAATGGATAAGTGGTCTGCAACATACCCTTTCCGGTAACTCACAAATGACAGCTGTAATGTTGTCTTCCAAACTTAAAATTGCGGCTGACTTGCAGTCCAATATGAGAGATTTTCCTTAGTAGTCTAATCAAGATTAATTTTTCTGTTAGTTGACTTACACTTACATACATAATTGGCCATTACATACCTTCAATCAGGATTACGGCCTAGCTTCTCACGCCACTTATGCTGTGTGTGTGTTTTATTTTATATATGAGTGGCTGAACCAACAGTTTAAAGTCAACTCCGAACAACAGATTTTTGAGATACTTTTCATGGCAATTTTATTTACCCTCAGAGTTTTTGCCGAAGAAAAATTTTTCATATTTAGGTTTTGATGTCTAACCGGTAATATGAACCGTGGCCTTTTCGCGTAATAAGACAACACTCTGCCTACTAGACTACAGCGCAATTATAGAGCCAAAAATGAGCTTCGTCGTCACTGATGATAATTATTTGATAGAAACACATCTTAAATGAAATGAAATGGCAAAAGTTACGGACCATTGTTGTGATTATCACATACATACATATCATGAATCTTTTTCCCATACTGAAAAAAATTATACTGAAAATCCATACACATACATACATGAAAAAAATATCACCCATTAGATTAGATCAGGGGAGAGCTTCAGTCGATCCAATACGGAATATTTAAATAACCAAAATACATTGTGATAAATGCGACCTCAATTAAACAGAATGTCCACATTATAACCACACTGCGTTTAAAAAACGCAAAATATTTTTCAGTCTTCAAACAGGGACGACATAGCTAGGCATCTACCAACAACAACAATACAATTCAGTATACTTATTCCCCGCGTACAAGCATTAGGCATGTCCTTTTATGAGACAGAGTCCTGTGTTTACAAACTTATATATGGTTGCAAAAGAACAAGTGTACTGTAATAGGCCTTATGGCGTCCGAGTTAATTTGCAAATCACCATGCCTAGCCTGCCTTAAGAAAATTGCCATTAAATGCATTTGTTCAAATTTACACGAACGATATCGCTCTTTTAATTCCCAAAAAGGGAATAACTCAATCAATCAAATTTTCTTTAATTTTTTTCAACGTCTAAAGTCCGTGTAACTAAAAAAAATCAAAAGGAAAAACAGATTTTAAATCGGTTACGAAATTGAAATAAAATAAGTATTTTCATCAATTGCCAAATGAGTATTTTCTATCATGGATTTGATGATCATGCATGGCCAGTTTATTTCAGTCTTTGGGAAAATCATCAATTTCTTTTTCATTTCTTTCATCTGCTATGTCTCATAATTGTTTATCATAAATTTCACAATATTTTATTAGAAATGCTTTCGTCGAAATAAAACAATAATAAAATGAAAAGTGAGTCGTGCAACAGGTAGGTGGGTACATATTAAAACAAATTAATTATTAAATCATTTAATTGGGTCTTTCAACACTCTTTCAATACTGATTCAATCAATAAAATGTCCTAGAAATATACAATTGAAATGTCATTTGATATGAAAAATATTCTAGAGAAGAAAAAAACAAACAGAAACGTGAACAAGAAAAACAACAACAAATACAATTATTCATATTTGTTAAAAATGCAGAAAACAAAAAAAAAACCAAAAATTAATTCATACATACAGTAGTTACAGCGAAGCAAGGGCGCGCATGCGAGATTTTTTGTAACAAGACAGTTAACTGAATCAAAGTAACGGCGGACAAATGAACTCAACAGACCGTTAATAGCATCGAAAGGAAACAATGGGAAAATGATCCACCTGATAGTCATACTGCAGGACCTATCTGACACTCGATAAATACGGAGTACATGATTTGCATTAAATCTGTCTAGAATCATTCTTAGAAACACTAACCCCTGGACATACACGCCCTTTTCCAAAAATAATCCTTCACAGTAACTAACTCGAACTAAGTCGCACAAATGATCTTACACAGAATGAAAAGTGTGGAAATGATTCGACATACAGTATATAGGCAAGACCTATCTGACACTTGATGCGTTATTGCATTAAATCTGTCTAGAATCATTCTTAGAAACACTGACCCCTGGACATACACGCCCTTAGTCCAAAAATAATTCGGCACTAACTTCTACAGAAACCGTAATGAACCGTAATAAATAAAAATGAACTGTACTTGAATGACATTTAACGGTCCAATGGGGGAACAATTTTTGAACACCTAAAACTTATCGAAAAATTACATCAAACTTTGCGTTTGAAAACTATCGAACACCTTCTCTGTAACTGTCCAGCTCTTAGTAGAAGACCCTTGGCAAGGGCTTCTTTAAAGGTTTGAATTCTGTTTCGAGAGCCGACATTAAGGCTCTCCATAGGTTCATTATTGGGTTCATTAGTGTAGTATGGCTCCGCCTTGTGTGTTTTCTGTTTGTTGTTCTGTGTAGTTCCCCCGCTTCCTATTCTCCCTTTCCTACCTCCACTCCTTTTTCCATCCCTCCCCTGTCCATCCCTTCTTCTTAAGGACGATTGTGTACAATGGATCAACTTAACCTCTGGGTAATGTACTTAGCACATGTCCTCTAATCTAACCTAACCTTACGTGTATATCAGAGACAAACTAAGTTCAAATAATCTTGTAGAATCCCTATGTTACCAAGTGAAATAGATAAAGGTAATCTACGGAAAATTGCATACAAAATTGCCTAGTGTAAAAACCGTTTAACTTTCCTGACTGCATATACATACATACATATATATACGCGATTCAATATAATATTTTGACATCAAATTTATTTTGGCTTTTAGCCAAATATATGCCAACATCAATATATTTTCTTGTTCTTTTTTTTCGTCTTTAATGTTTTTTGTTTTTGTTTTTTCATTCGGTGTTTTCCATACACAAGTTTAAAGCAGATTTTAGGAAAAAAAAAATTGAAATTTTATAGAATTTCAGTTTCTTTCATTAGTCAGTAATGGAATGAATATATGTAGTTTATGGGCATATCATTATGTTTATTGAACATGTTTATTTTTGCTCTCAGAGTTTTTGCCAGAAATCTGCAGGGAGGAAGTCGCCGAAGAAATATTTTTTCATATTTTCATTATGTTGTCTGACCTGGGGTTTGAATCATGACCTTATGTCAACATAGAGAGAACAAACAGAGAACACTGACTACGGCAACACTTATTTTTTTATACTATTATTGAACATATTAATCCAAATAGTCTAAATTAAACTGTATTTCAGATACATTTAGTGGATGAATTTGATATTTTACAAATTGTTGGTGAAGGATGGTTTGGAAAAATTTTATTGGTCGAACATCGAGCCTCGCATACCGAAATGGTTTTGAAAGCGGTACCCAAACCATATGTATCATTAAGAGATTTTTATAGAGAATTTCATTATGGTCTACATTTGGGCATACATCGAAATATAGTGACAACATATGATGTGGCATTTGAAACTGCTGGCTTTTATGTCTTCACCCAAGAATATGCACCACTGGGTAAGGAAAAAAAAATTATTCATTTTCTAATATTGACATACAATAATAATGATTTTGCACTTGCGCAGGTGATTTGACATCAAATGTTACCGATACCGGTGTAGGAGAGGTATACAGCAAACGTGTGGCCAAACAAATTGCTTCCGCCTTAGATTATATGCATTCAAAGTAGGACTTTTATTGTTGTAAAATGTTTCATAGTTTATCTTATTTTCAAAAGTTTTCGGGTTTTTTTATTTGTTCTATTCCATAATACAGAGACATAGTCCATCGTGATGTTAAACTGGATAATGTTTTGATTTATCGTTCCGATTTTTCTCGTGTTAAATTATGTGATTTTGGTGAATCCTATCAGAGTGGCACTATAGTCGAAAGGCGCAATGAATGGCTGCCCTATAGTCCGCCCGAAGTATTAGAGATAAAACCCGAAGGAACCTACAAGTGAGTTAATAAATTCCATTACAAACAATAAGTAAAGCTAAGTAAAAAAATGTCCACCACGTTTCAGAGCCGATCCCAGTCACGATGTTTGGCAGTTTGCTATTGTCATATTCGTTTGTCTAACCGGATGTTTACCTTGGCAAAAGGCAGCGTCCGATGATCCGCGCTATGTGCGTTATTTAATATGGCAAAACACCATGATGTTGGCTATACGACGAACACCGAAATTATTTAAACTTTTATCCTCTAGGGCACAACGTATGTTTAAAAGATTTCTAGAGCCACGCGCCGACAGAAGACCAAAAAATCTATCCGATTTGGCTAAATTCTTAGATGATCGTTGGCTAGCAAAGACTGCTGAAAAAGAAATGGCCGAATATGAAACAGATGAATTGTGTCCATCAATGTATTCGTTTCATAGCAGTCCAGATGAAAAATCGCTTACTTTACAATTTAGCCGACTGTGGCATTGAGACCAATGTAGATAGGCATACAAAGAAAATGCGTATTAAAGAATGGATTGAGTCTTCGGTAATAACGGAGGAAGATGAGGTAATTTTATTAAGAAAAATTTATTTTCAATTAAAAAAGAAAAACAATTCAAAAACAAACATTGTTAAATTACAGGAGGAACTTGATGAGACCATTCGGCTTCATCACCCTCTTCATCAGTATCACGAGAACCCGTACGTGGACATATCGTCTTTGCGCACTTCATCCACCGAGAAACCAAAGAAAATTAAAACCACCTTAAAGATGCCAATCAAAAACATTTTGATCCCCGCACGGGTGTGGTACGCAAGGTCCAAGCGAAATGGGTGTTGTTAACAAACAAAAGTCTGAAAGTCCTTTCTCAACGGCACGTAGTAATATGTCCATGATAATAATAACGATAGTTTGGCTGGTAGTATGCTAACACTTGGTTCACGGCCCGATTTACTAGCAAGTAGCATGGAAATTTATAACTCCGCTAGTACCGATCTTAATCGTTTAGGTGAGCCTAACGGTAGTCTCGATCAACTGTCCTATCACAACGCTTAGCAATAGTAATCTAGTATTCACACAGCACCGCTGGATTATGTGCAAATTCACCCCAAATGACAACAATTAAAAATTCAATTGGCGTTAATACGGGACGTCCTCTAACACCTAATAAAGTATTTTGCATCGTTCTTAATCAGATAACCTTAGAGCGGCCCTATTTGCTATCTCTCTCCTT
>QOCX01001671.1:14287-30133 GCA_005959815.1 Sarcophaga bullata | reverse complement strand
AAAGAAAGTGTTACCGCAACAAACTTAAGACAATTTTGAGCACTTGAAGGAAATATATTCGTGATGCCATGCCAAACGATACGACCCGCCATATTACTCGAAAAAGGTACCAAAAATATGGTCCGATCGGGGGAGTACTGTGGGCATTCCGTGGCAGCCATCTGAATTGAAGAAATATTCCATTTCTAACCGGAACAATTAGCCTTCGCAACAATAAAGATAAATTGCTTGCAAAATTTCAATACCGTTTTTTTTTTTTTTGTTTTATTGCATTATTAAATTTAAACTTTTAAATGGCCCCACCCTTTAGTATACTACCACTCTTGTGATCTATTTCCATGCGTTCTCTGTAATTCTATACTCAACTGAAGCATTATTTTTAAATTGAATCCTTTTTTCTTTCGTTCTTTTCTTGGTAAGCTGTTGTATAATCATTAATAAACTCGTTTAAAAGTGGCTTAACCAAAACTAGCTTACCATTGTGTAGATTGACCTTAGAGTCTTCTATCACATAATAATTCTTCTTCTTTCTATTTTTTTTTTTTTTTTTTTTTTTTTTTTTTTTTTTTGAAAACGAACAAGTAATTTAAAAAAAAATCAGGAGCGAATATCTTTTTGCATATTCTTATCAGCTGTTAGCACATTTGATGTTTAGAACGTTTATTTATGCATGTATGTTTGTAGTTGTTAGTTTGTAATAGATTAAATAGTAATTTGATTTCTTTGTATTTTTATTTTTTTTTTCTTGATTAAATTTCAATTGCCGAATGTTTCTTGTTGTTTTGTTTTCTTTTGCAATAAAAATTTGCTTAAAAAGATTTAATTTGATCAAATTTTTTTAAGTTTTTGATTATTCAAAACACAGTACAACAGGCTGCTAGAGCGACAGAAACAAATCACATTGGCACGTAGGCAAACAAATGTGTTCCTGTATTTCATAATCATTTACTTGACATGAGCAAACGCTGTTGGTGAGGTTATGTTTCCAATTGTTTTTTATTTTTGAAATTTCATTATTTTTATGAAAATTTTGTATTGATTTTGTTTTTATTAATACAGCCACACAATCAGTTTAAATGTATTGATCAATTACTTGAATTCAATACACAATTATTGTGACAAATTAAATTAAATTTTTTGCGATTTTCTTAAAATAAAATCAAAAATTTTTTATTAATAAATTAAAATGTAAAACAACATAGAAATTATTTGTTTTTGTTGTTGTGCTACCTAAAATCACAAAACATTGTAAGCTTACCTTATTTCTATTTTTGGTTGTATTAATTGTGTTTTCAAATGTTATCTTGTTTTAGTTGAGTATCGCGTTGTTTGTTAAGAAGTTAGTTTAGCAAGAGTTCACATAGACTTCAAGAATTAAAAAGGCAACGTTAAAAATGAAGGATAAGAAGGAAGTTCTTTAAGGAAGAAGAGGCTTTTATGTGGCATTTTTTCAATATTTTTTGTTGTTTTATATTTTTAAATTTTTATATTTAAGAATATGTCTACAACCTAACACTCTACTAACTTCAATAAACAGCAATACTTATGTTCGAGTTTTGTTTTTCTTGAAAAATTGTGGGTCCTAAAAATCTTTGAAAATGATCAGCAATAGCCAATTTTGTTGTTAGCTTTGAAATAACCTTTTTGAAGTTTAAATATATCATGAATTTACCAACAGGCAGAATATAGATGCGTAAGGCTTTATTCTACAGTCAATCTGTCTTGTCGTTAGTTAACGACTTCTCTCTCTTACTTCTTACTCGCTAGATACTCTTTTGCAGATGTGCTTCATATTCGTTTCATTTCTTCGATCATAGTCTAGGTCCTATAATACTACCCCGCCGCGCTACACGTACGCCCAACCTGCACTCAATGCATCCCGAGCTAAGCCAAATCACTCCGACTGGCGATATACGCGAGTGGCATCCGCTCTTATCACTGTACACGCTGGCGATCCCGACCCCACTCCTTTCAAGCTACCATCTGTGTCAAACATCAGTTGTCATACTATAACTTCTACTTTTGCCCCACACATGCGCGACAGCGACGTTCGGTTCACTGAAATGCGAACTCTTAAAGAACCTGGG
Organism: Sarcophaga bullata; assembly: GCA_005959815.1. Classification (NCBI taxonomy): domain Eukaryota; kingdom Metazoa; phylum Arthropoda; class Insecta; order Diptera; family Sarcophagidae; genus Sarcophaga; species Sarcophaga bullata. The sequence continues at coordinate 28,046 of QOCX01001671.1, read as the reverse complement.
GCGGTACCGTGAACAAACCGCAAACCATCCATTCTCTTTGATAAATCCTCGAATTTAGTGACACACCTGCTTCTCCCCCAATCCCCACACACACGGCACGGGGGCCCTCTATATGACGTATTAACAGAATGTGCAAATATAGATTTTTTTATTACAAATGGGTGGTTTGTTCTTGTCAAAGTTATCAAGAGGACTATTGACGGTCCACTGGTTCAATAACAGTCAAACGCTAAATCTGCAAAAAAATATTGCCGATGTCATGGTAGAACGTAGGAAATCCGATCGATTTCAGATCACTCCACAATAACTCGGGCTTATCCGCAGACACTATAAGGTACTGTATTGGCTTCTTAGATTCCCTTTCACCAAGATTTTTGAAAAAAGCTATGAATGTAAAGTAAATTGAATGAACATGTTTTATTCAAAAATCTCTTCCTCACATGAACTATTAAACTATAGGTGTTAGTGGTGTAAAAAGCTAGGTGCATAATCTTGACTGAAGGGTTCTAATGGACCAATTATGATATGAATGTATGCTTGAGACGCACACTTGACTTTTCCGTTGTGGACTAGGGTGTCTTGGAACTGAGTTAAGTGGCGCGTATGTAACCGTCATTTGGTCACCGATTTCATACAAAAATTATCATTATAATCAGCTATGAGGCCTATTTTCTGGATTAAATGGTACCTTGAAAACAAATTGTCGAATTTGAGACGACAAAAATTATATGAGATTCCCAGACCTTTCATTGCATCCGACAACGTCACCTGTTTGTTGTTCAATTTTGAGCGGCGCCGCACAACTGCGTCTGTATTTCTTTGAGAAAGTTATGGATAGACTTATTACTGTCAACGGCGAGCAGTACAGGTCGTCAACTTCCTTTGAGTCTGGATTGTTATGATCTGGATACCAAACACCCTGTGGTTTCAACAGTCCACATAGTCATCAACCGGCGTTAGATATTAAGCACGAGCATTTAATGCGAGGCGATGTGAACTCTCCTACCGTGCTTCATTTTACTGTGTGATGATTCTCTATTAATTCTACTTGGATTGTAATTTTAGAAATATTCCAGCGACATAAGTTTGTTGTTGTGTTTTCATTTCCTTAAATCATGACAAATATTTCGCTAGGTGTTTGAGTTCACTTGCTTATCAGGTTGAGATGTATGCTACCCAAATGCAACGATTCTATTAACATCACTTAAAGTCCGTTTCCCCTCCGCAATTACACACATAGCGAAGTGGTGGTGAAAAACTAGTGTAACCTGACCTGATGATCTAAATGTTCAGTTTGTATGTTTGTAGGTAATTATATTCGTTGTATCTAGTAATTCCATAAAAACTGTATTGGTTTAACTTTTTCCTTGTGAGGTTTTCTTAGCCGCAGTCCTCAGAGCCAATTAATATGCGATCATTGTAAAATTGAACAATTTGCGCCTATCCAGAAAGCGTTCAGAAATTTGTATGATGTTATACACAAAATCGTTCGTTCAAAGATTACAAAATTTCGATGTCATAGCACTTTTATTTATGAAGATATGAAACGTGTTTAATGAAACGCCTTGATAATCACTACGCCTATATCTTTATTACTTTCAATATTCTTCTGATATAAACTCTTCTTCTTTTTTTTCTTTAAACAAAGCAGATATTTGACAACCAAAAAGCACTAACAGAAATTAATAAAGCTGGTGTTACATTAAAAAAAAATTAAATTTTAAGGAAATTTATTTTTTTAATTTGTGTTTTTTTTTTATTTAGTTTTTTAACAGAAATGACAGTTTTTTGTGATTTATGATTGTGTTGCAAATTGATTTTATTATTGAGGGTGCTTAAATGTCATCGGAATTTATTAAATTTTTTTTTGTCATTATAGTCATTAAAATTAATCTAATTAGTGAACTTATTTAATTGATATGAACAAATACATTGTAAAGAAATTAATTTATCTCCGGCATTTAATAGTTTTATTTAACTTTAAATTTATTAATGTTTTATAAAATTTAATTTTATGAAATTAATTTATTAATACATTTTATTACATTAAATAAATGGAATTGATTACATCTCGAGATTGTATCTGTTGTAAGTTAAGCTTGAATTGAAGAGAATAATTGCAAACCTTTATCGATTTAATTATTCCGATTATATGATGCAATGCCATAAAAGCATAAATTTTTAGTTCTAATTAATTATTTTAATGGATTTAATTAAGATAATTTTAATGTGGTTTTTATTGTTTTATTTTTTTAAAGGATTATGTACACACCTTACACACTTTAAGTGAAAATGCTAAGGCAAATGCACATTTAATAACGACAGTTTGAACAAACAATTTTATAAGAATTTTGAGCTTGGTGTTTTTGATTGCTAATTTACAAACATACATATATGATAATGCACACAGACATACATACATACATACATACATACATACCACTACATACATCACATTTATATATATTCATTAATCAAATAATCTTTGGATTGTCAATAAAAAAATTATTTTAATCTTTCGCTTTGCTGATAAACAAACTCAAATATTATCATGATTTTTCTTAAAGTGACTTTAAATTGGAAATTAATTTAATCTCCAATAATAATCAATCAATAATAATAATCACATCAATACGGTAATAACAGTAATATTAATTTATAACTAATCAATAATGATGAATATGCTAATTGGTTACACTCAAAGACATTTCATATGATCCGCCTTACTCTGTTACAGCATAGTAATTCTTGTAATTAACTTTTTTTTTATAATTTTTAGTTTAATTAAATTATTTAAAATTAACAAAAATGGATATTACTCTCTTTTCTAACAATACACATACTAAGATTTAACCACTCTTTACAACAACCTCAAGGTTTACATGACTGATTGCTCAATACTTAATTATCCGCCACGATTTTTTTTCTTGCTGTTAATAGAATTCGACACACACTCACTCGAGGTTCTCCTAAACATTATATACCACTTTGGATACATTATTTTTCGATTTTAAGCAATATTCTTATTTATTTACTGTAATTTTCTAATCTTCTTTAAACCTTTAACGCTATCAAGGACCACTCCTTTCAAAATAAGTGTCCGTAAGGTTTCCTCGCCATGCTTGGAATGTAAATTGAACTGCTATACATAACACCATTGCAGAAAAACCTGCTCATCGTTTGTACGGCACTCTGTTCTTGCTTAGGCAGAGAATGAAACATCCAAAAAGATCTCAAATGATTTCTAACAAGATATATGAGACACCATGCAGTCGCCGTAAGTCTAGTAGCCGTACTTCGTGTTTGACTCTGTTCAAACCAGTGTCGGACATACTTCCCCACCAAACGACGAACAAAATACCTTTCTTCACCGAGTCTTTTCTCCAGCAGATTTGTGGTAACAACTCCGAGAGGAAATAAAAAATTCTTGAAATTACCTCAAACCATTCCTCGCTCCGCGCCTCTTTACCTTCACAGCGCACTCATGTAATAAAATTAACACACACAACCAAAAATAGTGTGAAAAAGCCTACCGCTCCGTAATTAACTGAAAAGTTGTAATGACAATTAGTTATGAATCCGTCTGTTATAGAGCGCTAGCAATCGTGTTGGTAAAGACGGTTCAAAAAACACTCTACTTACTTACCGCACTCCAAACGCAAGTGCAAAGTAGTGAACTGCGACGCTCATTCACACATTAACGCACTCCACTTTAATGCCGCCTCACACTCTCTCTCTCTAACTGTACCCTGGGACAGTACCGAAGCAGAATACTATGCTTCTGGAAAATGCTTGGCCACGAGCTTAAGCAGTATCGACAGTACAAGCACCTACATGCTGAGCTACAAATGAACCATCATTTGGTAATACCAATGGGTTGCAAAATGATATTAAAAGGAAACCAAGATTCGTTTTGTCCCAACGACGACTTAGTAATTGCAACTACGAGCTGTGTCTAAGCGTATACCTCTTAAAGAAGGATGAATTTTTACAGTATATGTGATGAGTCAATTATGATTGTGGGTCCCAGTTGTGAATAATTATAAGAGAGCCGTTGTATCCTTTAAATGAAAGCCTATGCCATTGCTAAGATGTGTTCAATATCTTTCTGGATACGAAAATCTGAAATTCAGCAACACTATCATATTACTTGATTAATTGGGTACGTATAACCACTTTCACTTTGGATCAACAGCCGAGCTTCTCACCACAACCATGTTACCCCCTGTGTTGTTTATTTTATCCAAGGGTGTCTCCATTTAACAGTCGTGCATGAACGAACAGCATTTTTTTAGAAGCTTTTTACTGCAATTTTACTTCGTGTCAGAGTCTTTACTAGAAGACAGGACCTACGAATATTTAAACGTTTCGGGTACACCTTCCACTTCAGCAGACGCCTTGGCGAACACATAATGTCAGAATAATAGAGTTTTCAAATGAATATTGAAAACTTCGATGATAATATCATACATCACTTTTTTTTTATTCAATTGCAATACAGGAAGCAAAAGGAAGTTGGACCTAGCAGTTTTTGTGCTTCAATGGGCAAATATTTTTAGGCGATTGAATTCATAGAAAGCTTATGAGCGTATGAAACTTAAGTTCATTACACCACGCATGTAGGTATTGCTCCAGCCGAATAGTTTTTTTTTTTTAATTTACCGAGGGGAATTGACGAGAAGAAAGAATCGTGTAGTTTAGTAGCGTTAAGTGTATTGATGTATTTATGTGAGGCATGGTTCGAAGCACAGGTCAAGACATTCAAACAAAACGAAATTTGAAAAAATATTTCATGGAAGACATCCTCTAGCAGACAGAATTTCTGGCCAAAATAAAAATAGCCCATGAAAAATTTCTCCTTCCGTTTGGAGTCTACTTTAAATTAATAGGTTCCTCACAGTTCATGTAAAAAATAACGCACATGACATAAGCGGTGTTGAAGCTAGGCTCGTAAACTTGACTTGAAGGAGGTCTGTAATGCACCAATATGCACGAATGGTAATGTAATTTAAAAAGACGAAAAGGAAGAAATAAATTTCTAGTGGAAGAAACAGGTTGAGGAAGATCTTTTAAATTTATAGAGGAACTATGCTTTATTTTGGTTCTAAACCGGATAGTCATAGATCAAATGGCTGTAATAAATAACTTAAAGTGTTATTGCGTTAAATAAGTTTTAATTAATTTTTTGTTTTATTTATGTTGTGTTTTAATATTTATGATAAATTAAATAAAAATTTATTTCAATACTTAATTAAAATGATTCTGTTGTTGTTATTTTCTACTTTTATTTATTAATTTAGTCTAATTTAAAATTGCATAACTATTGTGATTGAGGGATTGGATTTCATTTATGTTGCACATTTTATTTGATTTTATAATTTTCTTTAAAAAAGTTTTTTTTTTATAAATTTTTTGTTTTTCATCAACAATACTTGAAATTTACTTGGCTAGGGAGTGTAATAAGAAAAGAGTGGAATTAATAACGAAGAATTTTGTGGAACAAACATTTTGAAAGACAAAGAAATAAAAATAAAATTATAAAAAAAAGAAGAAATTTTATTAAAAATTTAATAATCTTTCATTTGGTATAAAGAAAGAGGGGGGGCTAAATAAACACCGAAGCATTGTAAGGGGTTTAAACAGTTATGATTACACCAAGCTTATTGTTTGCTAATTATTTTTGGAATTATTTTTACATCAGTTTTTTTAAGGGGGTCCGAGAAAAAAAATCTGGATAAATAGAGAGGGAAGGAGAAGAGTTTTGAAAACGCAATATTTGCTGGTTAAGCTTTAATAAAGGAGCTTGAGATAGGGAGCAAGTTTATTGGGGATTGGTTTTTGAGGCTTTAAAGGATGATGGATATTGGTGAAATAATGATTTGCAACTTGTAAGCGGTTTTATGATATTACGATATTTTACAATGTACAGGCCCACATACAACGGCAAGCTGACATGTACACTCCCCACTTTTTCTTTTTTTTTTTTGGTTTTTTTTTTTTTTGGCTTGAAAGCATATGTTGTCGATTTTCTTGGTGACCACTGCGTGTGTAAACTACTCTTATGAATTTTTTTTTAGTTTTTTTTTATATTTTTTTGGTGGTTTTTAATATTAAAATTTTGTTTTTTAATTTAATTAAAGGAAAAATTATTTGTTTTTTATTTGAATAAAATTTATCAAAAAAAAAAAAAATATTGTTTTAAGCAAAATGTGGAAATGAAAAATGCTGGAAGCGTTTTATTTTTATTTTTTTTTTTTATGGAAATGATAAAAAATGGTTTTTGAATATGATGTTTTTTTTTTATAAAATTTTAAATAATGTTAGTAAAACAATTTACTTTTGTTTTGGTTTAAGATTTTTTTTTAAATGGTTCAATTGTAAAATATAAAACAAAAGGGGGTTGGCAGTGCTGATTTAAAAGCTCACCTGATACAAACTTAAAAAAAATTCCATTAAAACAAACATAACTAAAAAACTTAAAAAGCCATTTATTTATAAAAAAAAATAATTTTTTATTTTAATTTATTTTTTAATTTTTTTTTCCAATAAAATTATAATTTTTTTTTGTATTTTATTTCTTTACCTGTTTATTTTGTAATTATATTGAAAATACCCAGCTTTAACGTTCCATTAATTCTTAAAAATAAATACTTAGCTCAAATATACCTAAGAAATTTTTTTGCTTTCTATACAAAAAGAACTAACGGCGCTCTACAGAAAATAGTTCATCGGTGTCACATCGCAGCTTCTTGGCGGCCAAATGACATCACAATATTGGCTAATTAAACGGCCATCAAACGTTTAAGGCAATAAGTCGATTGTTATATGATATATGTGGCAAGTTCCACCATCCTGTTGAAACCAAACATTGTCCACATAATTACCATGAAGAGCGGGTACAAAAAATTGATTATCATAGTGCGATAGGTGTCTCCATTGACCGTAAACGGTCAGTTTCACAAATGAATATGTGCCAATGATACCTCCGCTTCAAAACCGCGCAACAGTCACTAGTAATGGCTATTGTAAGACCACGTGTGTGGTTTCTGGTCCAAATACGGCAATTTTGCTTTTTAACTTACCCAACCAAGATGAAAAAGAGCTTCATCCGAAAAGAATAAATTTTTTTAGAAAAACCAAACATCATCGTCAGTTTCTCGTTGGCCCATCCAGCTAAGCATAAACGAAAGCGGATGATCATGAGCCTTCAACTTTTGAACTAATTTAACTTTTCAGGCTGTCATAGCGCAGATCTATTTTTCAAAATTGTGTGCGTAGAAGTGCATGCATGAAATGCTTAATTCGATGAGAATGGATGACGAATTTCATGTTTGATGGATTCTCACAACATCTCAGCTACGATTCAATTTTTTCCGGTGTACACACTGGGACAGAGAACGCTCACGTCTTAGCACACTGTTGGTCCTTCTCTGCGACCAATTTTATTATGCCCAATTTCGTGTTTTCGGTGCGAATTTCTTTACTTTTGGAAATAAAATTTCGCAGAAATACTAACGTTTCCTCAAGCGTAAATCGACTTTTTACGTGCAATGGAAATAATATTCGGAATTTTGTGACAGAAGAGAAAGACATTAGTATTGCCAGATTCGATATAACGATTTGATTGAAATTGAAACCTATAGATGACCCATCCAATAGAATGTAATCCAAAGAGAACAACATAATCTGGGAAATTTTACATAGACTTAGGCATGTAAAGCGTTTGGAATTGAGTCGGCTGACCCTTTAAACTCTACTAACCCTACTAAATAATTTATTCACACAACATCAGCCTAATAGAGTGTGCCATCTATTCGTACTATGACGAGCTAAGAATATTTTTACTTTATCATCGAACGATGCTATGGCACGTGGTATGGATATTTACAAAAGTTCTGTCACCCTGGTGAAGAGAGTTAAAACAACAAACGAACCCTTCTCTAATATACCATGTAATCCTTACCTTTGTACTAAACTCTAAGGCCTAAATTACAACAACCAACTACAAAAAAATGAATACGAAAAAAAAAATTGCACCCTAATCTAGAACAAGTCCTGAACTATTAAAAACAAATCCCAACACTTGAAAGCCATCCAGAAACTAAAGAACTTAAACGCACAGGTTTAGCTCCCAAAAACATAACAGCAGCATAAAAACCCTAAAATGTACCTTGGAGTAAAGGAATTAACAAAAACAACAAACAAACAAAAAAATTAAAACACTCTGGCAACGAATTTAAGTTGAAAGCGGGGGTATTTTTCCATGCAAGCCATTTGGATAAACTTTTTCTATTTTTTTTTTGTTTGCCTGTTCTGTTGTTGTTGTTGTTGGCAATTTTTATATCATAAACTTCTGTAAATACCTTTTGGCTAAAGTACTCACATTTATGTAGTGTTTAACTGCTCTTTCCCTCCTTTACTTTCAATTTTTCTATCCAGTTTTTGCTGTAACCTTCAGTTTAAGTGGCAGTTTTTGCCGTGTCATTAGCAAATGCGTGAGTTTGGTTTGGTTTTTAAGAAAAAAAATAAAAGAGAAGAAGAAGAAAAGGCTAATAATGTTACTGTTGTTCTGTGTACTTTTTTTAAGTATTATTTTTAGTGTCTAATATGCTCAAATAGTTTTTTTTTTTTTTTTTTTTTGTTTTGGGATACTTTAGACAGATAAGCTAATATGCTTGGAAGAAAAAAACGGGCATTAAGAGAGAACACTGTGTAGTGCAGCAAAAAAGTTGACAAATTTCTTTCATGTTCAAATAAGCTGCACTTTAAATGTCATCTAAAATGTTTAAAACAACAAACAACAACAACAACAAAATAAAATAAAACCTGTACAAACTTTTGGTACTTTTTCTCTCCCCCCCCCACCCAAGGAGTTCTTATCTGCTTTGAGTTTTTTATATTTGCTCTGTGACAGAAGACGTTTTTTTTATGTGTTGCCATCTTTTTTCTTCTTCACATGTTTAAGATAAAAATGCACTTAAAAAGTTTCGTTTTATCTTCTAAAACTGAAACTTAAACTAAAGAAATTGTTAAAGGATTATTGAAGGGCAAAGAAAGGTGAACAAGTTAAGTATTTTATAAAGAAAAGTACTTTTTCCATGTCTTTGTCTTTATGAAAAGCAGAACAAAGTAATAAAAAAAAAGGTGGTAAACTTTACATGTCCTGGCATCTGCATCTGGCAATTTTTTTTTATATAAATATTAGCCTGTGGCATAAGACTTTAGAATCTCATATTAATTTCTTACGTTTTATGACCCCCTTTTGTTTCTTAATATGTAACGCCTATTTAGAAAATGAAATCTAAGAAGCAGTTGGCCTATAAGGAGCTTAAAAATATACTGACATGCCTTATTGGTTATCACGACACCATGACGGCTTGGCTTTTCAACCACACATAAGAAAAAACCGGTTTTTTAATTGTCAGAGATAAGATTGTAACTCTCGGGCCTTCATCTAACAAGCGAACTCACCATTCGTTCGACTATGAAATCCCAATCTATTGATATATCCCTAACCCTTAAATAAGGGACTTAGTTGGCTTTAGATCCAACAGTCCTATCATATTTATACATCAGAGTTATTGCTAAAAAAAAACACAGAGAAAGTCCACTAAGAATTGAACGCATTGCAATTTTCGTCTAATAAATGCTTGAGAAAAATGTTTGATTTTTTTGTCAGACTGCCACTCAGTAATCAAAGTCAAATCCTCTTGGAGATACGAAAAACTAATGGTGATTGATAACCCGCAAATGTTAATCGCAAAGTAACTAATCAAGCTCTCTTGGAGTTACGAAAAACTAAATGGCAATAGATTAGCCCCGTGTTACGTAAGCAACCCAGAGATGTTAATCGTAATGTAACTGACTAGCAACCACAAGGTATTAGAGAGTAAGAACGTTTCTCTCTCACATGACACCGTTATTCCCACATGACACAGACATCTATCAGGCGTTCAAGAGAAGAGCTTGAGAACCCCACATCAAGAATAATTGTTTTAAAAATTTCTTCGAAGCCCTATGCTTTCCTTTATAGCAACAAGAGCGGAATGGTGCTCACATACAAAATTGGCCTTTACAACCTTTAGTTAAGATTACGAACTCCACTTATATTAAATTTTTTAAATATTCTACCCTGATAGGCTGGACCTACAGTTTAAAGTGGCTTCGAACGACAGATTTTATGAGAAACTTTCAGGCAATTTTATTTTACTCTCAGTTTTTCGCAAGAGATCTGGCTGAGGGAAATCATTTAAAGAAAGTTTTTCAAATTTCTTCGAGATAATTGACAGTTTGAACCGTGGCCTTACGACGACGATCACTCTAATAGTTTTCTTGTTTAGAGGAAGAAGAAAGACAATCATGCAGTGTACAATCGTTGCTATTTTGGTAACCAGTCCACATTTAAATTTCACTGAACTCTTCTGTAAATCTGAAATAGTCCGTATATGTCATGTATATCAACATCCTGTTACGTTTTACCAATAGTCTTTTGACATATTATCTGCAAAATGTGATCTAAAGACACAGAAATTTCGATCCTATTTGAAGAGAAATAAAATCCAGTTCAGATAGCTCGACTTAAAAATTTGATCGTATACCATGTCCTTGTGATTTCATTTGTTTCTTGAGATCACATTCATGATTTTAAGTGCCAAAGACTATACCTTACTCTAGAAGTCATCAATTCTGCGAGGTCTTCTGCACACATTATATATCATAATGTCATGTGCAACCTTTAGTCCAACTTCTCATAACACTTATGTTGGAGGTGTGTTAATCCTAGCTAGTTAAGGACGTGATCTACAACTTAAAGTCGAACGAAGCAGTTATTTAATAGAAAGTCTCGGCTGAGAAGCAATGCCGATAAAATATTTTTTGCATTTTTTCGTTTGTTGAAAATGTCTGAATAGGGTGTGAGCCGTTACACATTACCACCTAATTAGCGTCTAGATCACGTCGAAGTCTTCTAAAGCATCAGCCGTATTGTTGTACGGAAAGATTATTGGATTGGAATCTTGGCAATGTTATCAAAAATGAAGTTAAAAAAAAACAACATTTCTCTCTTAAATTTCTCCCTTTCTTAAAAGTCACACCTTATTTACCTTGTTACCAATCTCAATTCATTTAAATGGCAGGTTTAATACCTTTTGCAATGCAAAAATATTTAATTGCTTTTTCTTTTTCTTCTTTTTTTCTGGAAAATATTATTTAATGAAAAACTCTTGGGGGTTTCATTTTAAGAAATTCAAACATTTTCTCTCTTTTTTTTTTTGTAAAACATTTAATTCGGTTCGGAATTTCTTTGGAAATTTTTTATTATTCTCCAAAAGAGGGATTTGTTGCCTTGTAAAGGCAGGATTTAAGGATTTTAAAATTGTGTTTCATTTTAACAAAACCACACCCACAAAAAGTAATAAACAGCCCCCCCCCCCCCCCCCCCCCCCCCCCCCCTGAGAACAATTTCTGTGTATATTTTTTGCTGGTTAGTTTTGTGTTTGTGTTGGGTAGTTTAGTAAGTTTAGTGTTTGTGTAAGAATTGGTTACACAATAAAATAAAATAATAAAATCGTGTTTGGGTTGTCACAAATAGAAACATACGTATACCTTTAATAGCATTAATTAGCCACAAGAGCTGTTTAGAAATTAAAATGTTACTCGAGCGTGTAGGTTGTTGGTTAAAAAGAGAGAACAAGAAAGCTATTATAAAAAGAAGAAAAGAAAAAGTACGTACAAGATGAATTAATAAAGATAAAAATGAGAAAAAGTGATTTCAAAAGAAAAAAAGAAAGTAATATTAAATTAAATTTTAAATTAAAAGGAATATGCGAAATATACTGAGAGGAAACTTAAAAGTATTTGGATCTATTGAACGATCTTGCATATTAAAAATAAAATTTTGTGGCAGAATTTTGAGAAGAAAATGTACAGTAAATTTGAAAAGGTTGGCGATTCATGTATTCCAGAAGATAAAAAGCAATTGGTAAGCGATGCCTTTCGAAATGTCTACACCTTTCCATTAATCGATAACATGGGTTAGGTATGACACCCTCCTAGAGGAGGTTAACGTAAGCAGAGAATATTTCCAGTTGAAATACCACTAGCTATAACCCAGTATCAAATAAGTTCCAATAGAAACCACATACATATCATACATAATTGGTTCATTACTAACACTATCAAAATAAGATTAGACCTAGTCTCTCATATCACTACTTACGTAGATGTGTATTTATGATATATAATGAGGGTGGACGATTTAAGTCGACTCTGACGACAACAATTTTGAGAAACTTTATGAGAATTTTATTTACTCTAGCGTTATTACCAGAATTTGTTTTGGACAAAGAATCGCCAGAAGAATATTTTTCAAATACTTTCGTATAAGTGTCCTGGCCTACGTGTTGAACCTTGGCCATAGAATCTGCTGAGAGAAAGTCGCTAAAAAATTTTTCTCATGTTTTTGTTTGATGTCTAACCTGGGGATTTATCAACCGTAGCCTTTACGGTCTAATGAAGCCAATACATTGACATTACTAGACAACGGGGAACTTCAATAGGAACTATTGGACAAAAATTAATTTCTTGGCCTTTGCTACGATTCTTCACTTTGGGTAACTTCAGTGTGAAACCGACAGCAAATGGCAGCCCAAAAACCCTTAGTCTTTCCTGACAAGAGCACTGGCACTGACGTACGATGTGAGCAATAGCCTTGCAAAAGTTATACGAGAGGAATGTTCATAGTTTAATACAAGCATACATATAATAATTCACAATAACAATCAACAGTAAGTTCTAGAAGTTGGCCAAACGTACAAACAAATGGAATATTATCGGAGCAATATGAGAGAATAGTCCAACCATAAATGTCCAGACTTTCCATGACCAAAGCAGTTTTCATGGATATACCGAGGGAATATCACGTCTATCTGCTAACAGGATAAAATTAAATTAACAACTCAACAGTTAAGTTCCAGAAGTTGCAACCGCAAACAAATGAAGTATTAATAGGTAATAGTCTGCAACAGTTATAGAGGGGAATGTCATTTATACATAACAGTATGCAAATAAATAATTACAATAACAAATCAACAGTAAGGTCTAGAAGTATACCAATGACAACAAATGAAGTAATAAAATCGAATCAATCAAACCGTTATCTTTAACAGGTATCAAAAGCAGTTTCGCAAATTATTATACAAGGAAATTAGCTTGTCAATCAGCATACAGATAAACATTACAATAACAAATCAACAGTAAGGTTCTAGTAGTTACCAACTGGATATAAATGAAGTATGAATCGAACGATATGTAAGGTTGTCAATCAAAAATGTGAGCCTTTCCCTGATTAAAGCAGTCTGTAAATGTTCTACAAAGGAAGGTCATGTCTATCTGCACACAGATAAAAATTACAATAATATATCAACAGTATGGTTCTAGAAGTTGCCAACCAATAACAAATGAACTATAAATCGAAAGATATGTAAGGTTGTCAATAAAAAACCTCAGCTTTTCAATGACCAACGTAGTCTGCAAATGTTTCAACGAGGGAATGTCATATTTATCAGCATAGAGATAAAAGTTACAATTACAGGTTAACAGTAAGGTTCTAGAAGTTGCAAAACTTCATGTAATACGTCTTGAAACAATAGTGCATCACTTAATGATCTGTTTTTCTCTGTTTGCTTCTTGTATGTAAAAATTAAAACAGAAAAATAAGTGTCACCAGGAAAACTTTATTAAACAAAATTTTATGGCATGG
>QOCX01001671.1:2277-13950 GCA_005959815.1 Sarcophaga bullata | reverse complement strand
ATTCTTCTATTCCATCCGTTTATGGAAAACAGCTTTGAACAACAAGGAAGGAAGGACACGTTTTGAAAATGCCAACAATCAAAACATCTGATGATGATAATGATGATGATCATTATCTTCATATCTTTGAAAATGAAAGCAGAAAACAATGTTGGAGGAAAAAAAACCGCCAACATTATACGAAACAAAAGAATAATAGTTTCCAATAGAATAAAATCGTGAAAAAAAGGGAAGAAAAAAACATTTGTTTTTCTTAGAAAAACTTGCAAAACAGAAAGCTTTTAGATTAATTGCTTTCCAAAAAAAAACAAAACACAAGAAAAAACAGAAACCAATACATTGAAAAGAAATGAAAGAGTAGAGCGAAATAAAAGAAGAAAAACTCAGAAATCGACCTTAAAGTATGCCTTACAAAAGACAACATTCGTAACTGTTTTTTTTTATAGCCGTTAAACAAATTTACAACATTAACTGTGTTTCCCTCTTTCCCTCTTTCTTTTATCTTTTTTCGCTCATTAAAAATTACTTCTTCAACCACAATTTATCCCCACACTTTGTTAGCCTTAAAGTAGGCTTATTTGATTTTCCACGCAATATTTTGCTATACAAAGCAGGAATTTTTATGTTTTTAATGGTAAATTTTTGGCTGCCCTATAAAACCATTAATTCTAATAAAGCATGGCAATGACTTTATTCTTGATATAAAAAAAACATATTCTGGACTCTTTTAAAAATACAGCAGCAATGAAAACATTTTCATTTTCATACTTTCTCAATATTCATCTCTCGTTTATGGTCAGCTATCCTTTCCTATACTGTCTCACTCACCTAACTCCAGTTCTTTTATACTTTTTTTTTAAGGGTAATTAGCTTAATGGATTGTAAATTCTTGTAAGAATAAATAATATGATACATAACAACAACCAAAGGGAAAAACTTGAAAGTAATAAATTTTCCTTATTTCTGGCAAGAAAACAACTTATTTCAAGTATGCTTTAATTATTTTAACAAATTACACCTAAAAGTATGCTATCATTTGCTTTTTTTTTTTGCTTTTTGTTAAGAACTTTTTTTTTACAAGTTTCTTGTAATGTTAGAAATTAAAGAAATATCCTTAAAATAATAAAACAATATTAAGCCTGAAAATATAACAACATATTGAATAATAAACGCGCCAAAAAATATGCTTCAATATTTTAAGCCTAAAAAAATATGCTCAAGAATTTTCAAATCTGAGCAAATAAATTTAATTTCTAAGACTTTTATTCTATTAAACCTTTAACAACAAAACACCGGCTACCCACTACTTAGGAAAATCTGGGCAATGATCCTCTTCCATTCCATGTCGTGTATGTTACTTTGTATGTTTATCCATACACACAAGAGGCAGCGAGACACAACAATATAAGAACTCAAACGTCCGTAATACATTCGGCAAATATAAACTTAAAATTCAGATGATCAGTTTCCGAAATGGTATGACCGATCTCGGTCCCTGCCTATTAGATTCAAAGATACACAAATATACATAATCACAGTTGAAGATCGTTCGGAAGAATATGCAAGCTGCCAGGAGAATAAACACAAAGTGTGTAAAAATTTAAGAAACATTGTGTTCAATACCGTCACTTTCAAAACTGCTGAAAAAAGCCGCCATTAACGGGAAAATTTTTTGAAGCACTTTTTGTGAACTAAACTGCATGAGTGAGTCATTATTTGTTTGCGGAAATTATACGACGAGTGAAACTCTATCAAAATCACTAATGTATCGAGTAGTGTGTTTGCTCAAAAATACTGATTAAAGACAAAAGCTTGCCCAGGGCACTCGGAAAAGTTTAAAGAACATGACAATAGGAAGGTAGGAGGAATGTTTAAAAACAAACATAGACAAACTTAACCCATGGGCCCATGTTGAATGCCACAGTTTTCCAATTTCCCCAATTTACCGGAATCGTTTCGGAGCTTCTAATTAGGCGACTTACGCTATTGTGCACGCCTGACAGTTCCTTCGGATCAATGCAAGGAGAGGTTGCACCTGCTTGGATTGTGAATCAGTCAGCCATTTCAAACCGTTAAAAAGCAGCAGGATCCATTCACAAGAAGGATATTGGGTGCCATATAAACAGAAAATTACGTATGCCTGCACGATTAAAAAGAAATCAATTTTTCCATCGAATTATCATTAACAATGGAAAAATGTTTTTCATTACGACAATCTCCAGCGCAAGATATCACTATCTTAAAGCACGGGCAACGAACAAAACCAAAAACGGCCAAGCAGCAAAAACCATGCGCCAAGGGTTGTAATGTTTTATGAGCAAGCTAAAACGTGTGACTTGCAATTTCAGTCGAGATTGGCGGAAAGAGGGCCTTAATATGCAACCAGTCGACTGTAAACTGTAGTTCACGCTACTTATGGACTCATTACGACAATCCCGAGCTCAAGAAATCTTGTATTGCGCGGGCAATGAACAAATTGACTTAAAAAAAAAACTTCTCCTCAAATACCTTCTTCTGGGCTTCTGCATTTGAATTTGATTAAAAACCTTAAATCTCAGCATTAATGTGTCACTCATTAACAATCAAAGAGACAGACACCACAGAACCTACACAAATTTCTAATAATTGTCACTTTAAGCTAGGCTTAAATTACGGCCACTTACACAAATAGGGCGAGGAGGTCAAAACCAATAACAAAATTGTTGGACTTGTAATAACAAAACCACTATCAATCCAATGAAATTTATTTATTAAGCCCTCTTGTTGCCAAAACAAACATTGTTGGCATATTAAATATGCTCGAATTATAGAGTAAGGTAATGGTTGTTTTAGCCAGAAGTAAAGAAAAAAAAAAGGAAAACCAATCAGGTATCCCCCTCTTTGCTAATTCCCCAATGTTCATTAGCAAATTTATTCAACAACCGAATATTTCGATATTCAAACGAAAAGTATAAGAAAATCTTTGGCTTACAAGAACAACAACAAAAAAACCACAATAAAAAAAGAATACTCATGTGATGCTGCTAAAGTCTCTAAAGAAAACAATACACATACATACATATACTGATATGCATAAGGGATATGCTTTAGAGTACATTGTTATCGATAAGAAGATACAAATAAACAGGGTTACATGTGTATGTGTGCTACTTATTATCATACAGCCCCTATATGTAGGCAACACATGAAATTCTTATGTATTCAGTTGTTTATTTGCCAAAATCTAAATCTCTCTCACTCTCTCTCTCTCTCTCTCTATCACTCTCTTGCTTTGAATTTGCACTTGTATTTGTTTATTTATTTTGTTTGTATTGGTGTATTTTGTGTATTTGTTTAACACACAGTAATTTTCCCTTTAAGTTTATTGTGTACATTTCCCATTTGCCTGTTGTTATTAGCAGCAGATAAAGATTTAATTTCTGTGCATGTATATGTACGTATTTGGTTTACGTGTTCAATTTACCTTAAGATAAGGGTCATCATTGAAAGCTGCTCCCTGATTTTTTTTTTTTTTTTTTTTGTCTAATTTAAAGTCCTTACAACTATTAACTTTTTACCAATCAATCTAATGAAGATTTTCAATTCTCTATTTGAATTACAAATACAAATACAAATACAAATACAAATGCAAATGATTGTAAGCATATTTTGAGGTTAGGATAAGAGGCTTAAAAAATTTCCTTTTCGTATAAGAAATTTTAAATATTTTTATTTTTTTTTTTTTTTGCTACAAAAAAAGAAGGAAAAAAATGCTTCCCAAGATGCTGGTAATTTTTTCTGTTAAGAAAATAAATATTTGAAGAGTAATACTAAATAACCTGAAGCAAGAAAAAAATGTTTTTTCTTTGGAATATTTGAATTCTTTTACCACTTTTATAATTAAACGGGTCATCCCAGGGATATTTGAATAAGAAAACAATTTCTTTTTTTTTAAAAGATAATTGCTTTCCAAAAAAAACAAGTTGTTGTTTGCAGATCATCAAAAAGTTCTACCAAAGTCTGTACAACTTGCATTCCGTTCACTGATGTTGTATTTCTCAGAATTTATTAAGCATAGCCTAACATAATTGCTAAGCTCTCTAAGAATATGTCTTTCTGTGATACCACTTTGATATCCTTATAAAATAAACTGATTGGATCTGCCATTTTAGCAGATTTAAATTTCTTAGATTTAGTCTTTGTATTGCATACAGTAAGCGTTAAAAAAACTGTACACTAAGGATAAAATTCTAACAACCATCAAACCCAAACTCTTACCACTTAAGGAGAGGCCGAAAAATTTGACTAGATTTCGAAATTCATTTAATTTTTTTTTCTATTTTTAGAAACTGTTAGTGAAACAGTTTAATATAAAAATAATGGTAATTTATTACTGCATATTTTTTAAATGTACATCTTCTTTTGGCGCTCACTTTATATATGTTATATATTGTTACGTGTTTACCTTTTAAAAACCTTATTAAATATGAGCTCGTAGATTGAAAATAAAAATAAAATAAATTTGTGCTTAATTTCAATTAAATCCTTATTAATCACATAACTTTTGTGTGCCACTGTTCACAACTGATTCTAACAACAACATTGCTTATTTGTTATTCCTTTTTTATGTCCTTTGCGATAAACAATAACAATTACGACACAATGTTCTGTCGATCTTTGTAAACGGAGATCTTCAAACCACGATTGTTTACTTCACACGCAACACGTCTTCACACAAGACTGCCTGAACTTCTACTCGACTTTTCATGCTTTGCTTTGCTTTTTATATAGCGACGTAAACAATCTGAATGAATGGTTCTTGAAGGCGAACGTTCGAGGCTTCGCCTTCTCGGAAATCACCATAAATGGTAACAACGATGTTTACCATTTATTTATGCTTTCATGGTTGTGTTGTTTTTGTTTCTTGTTGTACGTTCGTCCTTACAGCGTGTTGTTGGCTTCGGCTTACTTGTTTATCCCCTTTTTTTCGTTGTACTGTTGTTTTGTTTTATTCTTCTTTTATTGTCAGTCAAGCAAATAAGTCCGTTGTTTAGTTTTTGTAGCTTTTGTTTAACATTTTAATGTTAAACGATGTTACACCATTTCCATTTTCGTAACATAACCGGTCATTACACTTTCATCAGTATACGATATAGCTTCTCATACCACTTATGTTGTGTGTGTTAATTTTATGTTACACGAAGCGGTACTACAGCTTTAAAGGGAACTTTCATGGAAATTTCTTATTTGTTCTCAAAAATTGTTTCCAGACATATCTGTTGGAGAGGAAGTCGCCAAAGAAATGCTTTCTCTTATATTTTCTTTTGTTTGTGATGTCTGACCTGGAGTGTGAATCGTGGCATAACGTTTATTAAGCCAACCACTGTCATACTTTATAACAGCAAACCGCGCGAATTCATCGTTTCCTTATCCCGTCATATATGTTTAGAAATAATTTCTGTTACCACATGTACTTTCATATTTAATTGATCATTAAAAAAAAACGGCCCTTTAGTCTGGATTAAAACTTAGCTTCTCACTCCAACCATATGGGTGTGTTTGGGATCTACATTTTATATGTCGTCTCCAAATGAAAAATCTGAGGTGAATTCGAAATGAATTTTCTTTACATCAAAAGATTTTGTCAGAAAACTGTTTTTCACTTCCTTTCGGACGTTGTCCTGAACTGAAATTAGAATTCACTAGATTCCATCTAATAAGCCTACTCACTACCTACTAGACTACCTGCTACCAAAATATATGGCCATATCCACAGTATGGCTCTGTGCACTCTTTTTGTCTATGTCAGCTAAGGTAAAATTGTCACGCCGCGCGAAGAGCACAGTTTAATTGAACTTATAGAACTGCAAGTTTTAACACCAATAGTGTACCTACACTGTCACACAACCATAACTCCCTGAAGTCACGTTCTGTCAAAAATCTCTTAGTATCCGAGAATTTTTCGTCAGAGATTGTCAAGTGCCGGAGTGTCTCGTCTTATTACCAGCTTATCCGGAGGTGATTTATGAGGTGATTCCTGTAACTGGTCGTATGTCCTAAGAGGCTCTAGTCGTGTTTTAATCGCAAATTTTATTCTGCTATAATCCATTAGCTGGTCAAATCTGTCTAGTCCGTCTACATATAAGTTCATCAGCCAAGCTTTACATTTGCAAAAAAGTAAAGTTTGTGTGGGGGATTATTTTGGTTTGCTCTTCGAATGGTGCATCTCGCGAATGAATTCAATTGAAGTACTTCCGTTTTCCAGGACCCCAATCAAAAGAGTACGCTTGCATAGGTGTCACAGTTATTACTGTACATTTCGTACTGGTTACTCAATCGATCTTGGCCTTACGTTGAATGAATCTTGAAGGAGTTCCTGACTGGAAAAGAAGGATTGTGGTTCAACTATTGCGTACGATGCTCCACATGATGCAATAGACGATGGAAGCATCTACTCCTCCTATTGCAGATAGTCATTGAAAAGCTGAGCGTTTTCATCAGAATAACAATTCGGAGGGCTATGTACTAAAGAAGTAAATAATTAAGTATCACAATAGGCCATACTCCAGACAAGTGTGTCTAGCTTTTCTGGTCCACATAACCACCTAAGTATGGAAGCATGTCCAATGCATTCACATTAACTGAAAGTAACTCAGTGACTGAATTGATTAAAAAAAATTTCAACTATTTAAACCCTCTAAAGTGAAATCCGTTTAAACCGTTACATTCACTCACTGTTGCACAACAAATCTTTTAAATTCTCTCTTTTTTTTTCTTTCTCCTTAAACCTCTGGCTACTCAAGGAGACAAATAACTGTTTTTTCTTTTAAAATTTTCAAATTCTGTGTGCATTTGCAATAGAAAAAACTGGAAAACTCTTACAGGCAACAAATTGTTGAACAACACCCACTTGTTTGTTGAAGACATATGTACATACCATCACATACACATACGTATGTTTGCAACTGAATGTTAAAGACAGAAAAAGGAAATCAGGAAAAAAAAAAAGGAATTCTAAAATACAAATACCAATACGAATACAAATACAAAATGTTTTGTAATTGATAGTAATGACATGTCATACCTCAAGGAACTCATGTTGGGAAATGTTAATGCCATACACGCCAGGTATTGAAAGGTAGGGAAAGAAATTGAAATCGATTTTGGTAGTTAAAGTTTTCGAAAATTGATTTCATTTGAATGTTTAAATTTAAATAAATTTGTGTGTGTAAATATTTATTATGGAACTGGGGATTTAGAAATCCGCAAGATTTTCATATTAAACATAGAAAGAAAGTGAAAGAAACTTTTAAATCCTTTTCAGTGGGACAAATTTTGAGAGTACAGTACAATCTGAAATTTTTGTTCAATTTAGTTGCTTAGGATCTTTACTGTAATCTGCGAATATGAATAAATTTATTTAAAAACCTTGGTCAAAATCGATGATTCTTCTTATAGGCTGCTTAAAGTCAAAAATATTTGGCTTCAAACGGAAAGAAGTGTTAGTTGGGGGGAGGCTACGCCTATTTTTTCTGTTTTCTCTCAACATAATTCGTACATCAATATCATGGTAAAGTTCTCAATAATTCTTTTGGGCATCAGCATCATGGCAAAGTACTCAATAATTCTTTGGGCAGCCCATTACGGCGACCATGCAGATATCAATCACTGGCACTTATTGGGAAAGAGTATACCCACACTATATTCACATACAATTTCGTTAACAGCATTTTGTCTAGGCAATGATAGATGACATGCCTATCATCCTAGAATGGTGCAAGAATTTTAATATTTGAAATTGAATACAGAAGTTAATGCGGGAGATGCTTTGTACAAAACTATGTTGCCATTCATGCTAGACCTAGACCAAAATATAAAATCCTGGTTAAGCCTACGGTTTAAAGAATAGAATCTTAGATTTTTCACTACACTTTCCAGTAACTGTGATGCTTTTAGGCTAATATAATGACTATAATGATTGCCTTTAAGCAAATCCAGTTATCGAGTGTATCAAATGAAAATCTATTCGCATTTACTGACAGTAAAGTGACCAATAGATCCCTAGACACTAACATACACCACAAAAATGAAGAGGACTCTGGAGAGAAAACAGTTATACAACGTTAGGTTCCTTATGGCGGGAACATTGAAAGTAAATAATAAAGTCGACTCGCTTTGCAAAGGCTGGTAACAACAGAAACTTCAGTTGAATTCCAACTTAAGACTGGCATTCCTCTCCACGTAGTCATACAAATGCTTCCCCATAAATTTTACTATTCTGCAAAGGTTAGCTTGGGTAATGAACCATAACAGACTTTGCCTGTTATGAATACATGTTAGCAGAACAGCATTTATGTTAACTCCATCTAGAATCCATCTTGGGAAACTAATTGCAGTTATTAGGGAACACTGATCTTCCTAGGTGTATATGCATAACAAATGGCAATACCTCACAATAAATTCTGCAGAGCGGTAATGACTAGAGGGAACAACAGAATACAGAACACAAAACATCTTCTCTGCCATTGCTTTATACTTACAAAACTGGGACCACAAATGTTTGAAAGCATAGAGTTTATTTTTCTGGTAGAAAGCTGCAATGACTAGAAAGAAGAGGAGCCCTGAAAATCGCGTTCTGGCAAAGGATTTTTGGGCATTTTTAAATAACCGGGATAAATGAGATGAAAAGTCAGCCAGGAATTATAATTGTTGCACGAAATAGAAAATCCAATAAATTTAACATAATCTAACCTACAGTCCGAACGTCTGTTCTTTTTGTAGTAACAGTATGCGGCCTATTATGAGAACTCAGAATATGCATCGGAAATAAAATTTTCTTTTAAAGCCCAACTTTAATAACAACAACGGCTTTTAACATTTTTAACAAGTGTGAAGGAACAATAATTAATCATTATAACCTTCCACAAGGATTACGACCTCGCTTCTCACATCACCAATGTTGTGTATGTTAATTTTAAACATGAGTGGCGGAACCTACAGTTTAAAGCCGACTCTGAACGACAGATTTTTGAGAAACTTTTCATGGCAATTGTATTTATTCTCCGAGATTTTGCCCGAAATATGCAGAGAGGAATTCGCTCAGAATATATATTTCTTTCGTATTTCATTTTGTTAGAGATGTTTGACCTGTGGGTTTGAAACGTGGCCTCACGTCTAATAAACCACCATACTACCTACTAGACTACGGCGAATTTTTTTTTGAGTTGCTTAGTACAAAATCTAGAGTTTTGGAAAATAAAAAGAAATTCGTTTACAAAGCTTTTATATTTGTTTTGAACAAAAATAAAATACGCCATACTGACCTGAATCTTGTAATGCTCTTATGGCCGTATGAGTGATATTTATTAACTGAAATAAATATTCATCATACGCTCTACCGGTAAAGATTTATAAACCAATTAAAAACAACCTTCATAAGTTATTCATTTTATTTTATGAACAATTAATGACCGCAATGGAAACAAAACCTTCCTTTATGTGGTAAAAAAAACGATGCAACTTAATGGTCATCATCAGCAAATATCGTAAAAGGCTGAATAACAAATCACTAACAAATGACCATTATACTCGTATTATTGATTTGTTAAACTGTACAAATCGTAAATAAATCCTTAAATTGAGCGAAAATCAAATGATTATAAAAACGATACTTGAACAAATCACGTGGAAATCGTTATCGTAATTGATTATGAATTATGCAAAAACCAATTTAATTTGAAGCAAATAAAGCTTAAACTCAACTTTAACACCAAAGAGTACCATAATTGACAGCTGCTTGAACCAAAACAGTAAATTTACTGCCTATTTTTTAAATTTCTTGTTGTGTGTTTCAAAAAGTCCAACCAAAAAGTCTGATTGAAAACACAGAATATTTCAATAAAAGAAAAAAATCCCCAAAAGCTTTACAGTGAAACCTAATGTCCGTAAGCGTTTTAATATGTTTTTTCCAAATTTTTATTTACTTAACATTTTTATTTAATAATTCCACAGAAAACTGCTCCAAAAAAAAACCCCCAAAAATATGTTAAACTCTACGAACACAATTTGTAATCTTTTTTTCGTCCATTTTGAATACAATATTGCCCACAAAAATAAACTGAGCGGAAACAATATGGCGCACTTAACATGGTCAATGTAATAAAAATGATTTATGTATGCGTGTTTTAGCATGTGATATCAATTACTATTCGAAACGAAACGAAAAAAAAACTAAAAGCAAATAAAACTCTTTATGATGTCCGGTGTATAAGAAAAAGTCTAAAAAAATTATTTGAAAATGATTAAACGAGCGTAATAATGATAAGAAGGAATATATTAAATTTTGCAAAACTTTTACAAAGTTTTTGTAAGGCAAGAAAGTAAGACAAACAGTTACACTCTGTCCAACACAATAATATACTTATAAAACAAAACAAAGGTCATGGTTGTGCAGAGGATGAGGGTAAACATGATCACCATAAGCAATTTCTGTAAAAGAAGAATATTCGCCTAAGGCTTATTATTATAAGATACTCTCTGTGCCTACAGTGCCCAAAAAACCGATGCTTAGTTTTCTGCTCTTTTTATAATTTCCCAACAAAAGTTTTAATGAATCAAGCCCACTTGGTTTGGGATATGTATTTGCCTATTTACCTATCTTCCCTTTCGTTTCCTTTCCAAATATCTGTTCTCACTACACTAAATGATTTTGATCCGATCAAGGGCGTGGAAGCTGTTCTCCTCGTCAACTTTTCTTTTTTCTTACTCAGTGCTTAGAATTCCCACATGATCTGGGACACAGCAGAGGGTATCCTTCCTGTGTCTTCTTAGCTGATTTAGCCTCTTTAGGCAGTCCCATTATATCTTCATTTTAACCTTATAATAGACGAATGCTCCAATACCGGCCCGACTGTCAGATAGTATTGCTATGTCTAGTTTTTGTGCCTCCTACCCAATTGAATTTCGATTTTTCGATTTGCAATGATAAAAGCCGAATACACCAATGGTGGCTCGACTGTCGGATAGTATTGCTATGCCCATGCCTTTTGTGCTTCTAATCCAATTGAATTTCGATCTTTTGATTTTGCGATGTATAATACTAATTTTGTACTAATTTTATAACATGAGAAGCGGTACCTACTGTTTAAAGTAGAGTCCGAACAACAGATTTTCGAAAAATTTTCTCATGGCAATTTTATTTTGCCAGAGTATTTGCCAGAAATTTGCTGAGAGGAAATTGCCAAAGAAGTATTTTTATATATTTCAATCTGACCTAAGGTTTGAACCGAAGCCTCATGTCTAATCAGTCAACACATTACTTATTAGACTACGGCGGCATAACTACAGTAACCATAAATAAAATACCATAATAAATGCAAGTTTTTCACTAAAAGAAAATATTTTTTGTAAATTTAGTTAGAATGACCACTGAAAGCATTATTAAAATCCTTTAAGCATAAGATATCTTAAAAGAAAATTTTCTAAATATTGGCTTAACCTTAAGTATTATTTAAGCATGTTAAGTACTGTACTTAACAGGATAATAATAAGTATATGACTTAAGTATGTTGTTTTGTAAGTATTTTTATTAAATAAATAAGAAAGTTTTAACCCTTCCGTTTTCATAGGAAATAATAAACTAAACGTACCCGTAAGCCTTAAGCCTTAAGCAGTATTTAATAGAAATATTTACCA
>QOCX01001670.1:811-30133 GCA_005959815.1 Sarcophaga bullata | reverse complement strand
AATTTCAACCCTGTCGACTAAAGCAAAAATAACAACACAACAACAAATAAACGTTAATCACAACCAATGCAACTGATGTATGTATATATAGGATGTGTATATTGTACCTACATATGTTATGCCATCAAATGCATTTGAAATTTGTTAACAGCCATGTATTAAACATCATGTTGTTTTTTTAAACGCCAACTCTCTTTCCCGCTCCTTCTCTCTCGCTCTCTTCTCAACTCTTTTATTCTGCATATAATATTACAATTTCATTCCAATAAAACTTACAACACTTACAAAACTGTGTGTAACAGCAATAACAGATAAAAAAAAAAAAAGGACATGGGCATCATTGAAATTTTATGGGCTTCTAACATGCACGCAAATACAAAAAAAAAAAATTATTTTTTTAAATTCTAAAAACAAATGTAAAAAAAAGAGAGAAATTCATGGCACATTTGCACCAACAAACAAACGCATAAATTCTATATGTTCTATTGGGTTTGGGGGGAATTTTGCCAGTTGAAGCAAAAATAAAATTGAACATGTTACATTTTATTGCAATAAAATATTCTTTTATTGATTACTGTAACGGAAATTAAAAAAATATATAAAAAACAACAAAAAAAAACAAAACAAATATATTTATTTCAAAACTGCGTGTTTAGGTATGTTGGAGTGTGCAATAGAAGTGAAAAACCTTGCAGTCATCGAGGAAAGTATATTGACCTTAAATTTATCGCACATTGTATTGCAATTGTACAACTTCAATCTGTACAACGGAATTAATTCTGCACAGCCTGTAGGCTAGTATCATTATCGCGGCTCATCTAAGTGCTAATTCATAAGTGGCTCTGCTGTCAAACTACAAACAACGTCCTTTTAAGTTACGCTCCAATGAAGGTCATACCAACTTGCTTATTTAGGGCAACATTTAAATCAGATTTCATCACTTACCACTCACGCTAACAGAGCCTCTCATTGATGCGCATTGAGAATCTAACCCGTCTGTAACCTTTTTTTCGAATCGCATATCACATTCGCTATTTGATGCTTCACTGTTCAAAATGTGGGAATTTCAATGTCTCGGTAAATATAGCACTTCAATAGGACTATGAAGAACTGATCAAAAATTTATCGGTCATCTAGTAGGAGAGAGCAGTTTGTATATTTTAACTGTCACTCCTTAGCATTATGGTACTTAGGCCACCGTCCACTATCGTGGTGCACATTGGAGTCCTTATTAATCATTTTCACATCCACTGGTACTGGAAAATCGGACGGAGCGACTCAGTTGTTGAAACTGGCATCAGTTGGAGGATTTAACTTGGATTTTCGGTTCTTTTCTTACTGCTTACCACGTAAGCTAAACTACATAATGCATCCTCTACGAATACCTTCAGTCCAGGATTAAGACCTAGCTTCTCTCACACACTTATTTTGCTGTCGTGTTACATCCTTCTATCCAATTAGTGCCGGAACCTCACGCGCCTTCATATCAGATTCTGGAAATAACAACAATCCTTGTATGGAGCTTCCAAGCCATGTTACAATACAGGGATTCCCGATCTGCTTTCTCGTCTTCACATTGCAGATATCTCATACACATCCATTATCACAAGGGAAGGCATCAACAAGCTCTTACGGGTACAACCACTTGCTTGGACCTACTACTGGCTTACACCCAGAGAGCGCATCCTTCATCACGCTCTACAATTGCCATGCACCATTCATTCGACTTCAATAGCGTTCCCATGGTATCCCTTATCTCTCCTCTTATTATATAACCTATTATATATCTGTTTCATTCTATCTATATTATTAATCTCTATATATGTCTTTGCGAGAAGAGGACGCGGTGATGGATCCACTCGTCCATGTATCAGTGCTGAAGCGCTACCGATACGATCATATAATTTGCGACATCCTATACATGCTCTCAGTCAAGGGTGTACAATCCTACGTTTCTCACACCACTTAACCTTTTCTGTGTGTGAATTCGTACATCGAGCTGGCGCGAGCTTCAAACCGTCCGGACACCGAACGCAACAGATTTTCTTGAGCACAACTTTTTCATCCGGGCACATCTTTATTCTTTGCCCAAAAATATGCTGACAGGGACCACACGGCGAACACACTACTACCCACCCAAACCTTACTTCGTGCCACTAAACACAACTCGAGCTTCTTGTCTCCTCACTTTCTGGTGTTATTCTTGACCAAGACGCTCCCGGAACTACAATGACTGAATATTGGTGTTAGACATCTCTAACTCACGGCCCAATGCTGGCGGTAAGACTGCAATCCAGATTCGCATATTTCTATACACGGTACTTCTTAGGATTCACACGTTATGTACACAACTGCGTCCATCTGAAAACCCTTTTAGTGAACGGACTACATAATGTAGCTTCCTCATAACCGTCTTTCTTTTTTCTGACTCTTCAGTCTGAAGTCAATTTTTAACCGACATTTTGACGATCTTCTCACCAAACGATGTTTCTATGTTCATTCGAAGTTTTTGCCGAAATCTACTGAGAGGAACTCGTCAAAAAAAATATTATCTTTCACCCTCACTTCCTGTTATTGAACGATGTTTGACCCTCGAGTCTTGACACCGTCTTGGCTGCAACTCACCTCACTTCACTCATACACTTCCTCTCTGTATATTCAGCAAGGTTTGATCAACCTACAACGTCTATTTGATGACTTGCTCCCAACTCCAAACACACAATCTTACGAAGCAGCCTTCGTATTTTTTTCAACCCAACAACTACCATCTTTCTTTGCTTGTTCAATCTTGCATGTTCTGACCCTTATTTTCCATAAGCTTAACCACTTCATACATTCATTCTTCTAATTACAAGTCCTTACATTTAACATGTCGTCATCTACACAGCTGCATCTGTAACTCCTTCTTAACACTCAGACCCGAGCAGTTTCTTACATTGACTTAAATGTGAAAACGAAAAAGTACAAAAAAAAATAAATTGTTTAAAAGCTTCATGTCCCAGAACTCTTTAAAAAAAAATATGTTCACGTATGTTTTAATTTCATAGAGAAGTAAAATGTTTTAGCAGCGTTAAAAGTGTGTACTTGTTGTTGTGCACCTCAAAGTCCCAAAGCAATTTATTAAGATGCTACAAAATGTATCCGTTATTGCTGTTGCCGGTTTTTGTTTTTTTGCGCCACTCGTTTTTCACTTTTCACTTTGTTGACTTCACACTGTTAAGTTTATGGAAGGGTTTCTTTCCTCTGTTTTTTTCGTTTTTTATATATTAAAAGCACATCCATGCTATGCACAAATTGTGCCTACACTGGCATACGTTTTTCCGCCATCGACAGAAATAAGTTTAAGCTCGCGAATAACATAAAAAAGTAAATATCTTCAGTGATTTTCAAAGACAGCAATAAAGTTAACGTACCTCTTCTGTTGTTTATGGGTGCACCAATACACGTATAGCACTGGCAACAGCAAAAGGGTACAGAGCACTGAACACCAGCATAAATAAACAGAGTGTTTTCAGTGTCGCATGCAACACACAACATCAGCACAGCAGAACAGCAGCCAGCCAGGCATCCACTTAATATTTTGCAATCCATCGCTTTTTTTATTTTTTTTCATCTCCTATCACCTGAAGACTGTTGAGTCATGTGTATTGTGTTGGATATTGTGTTTATTACATTTAAAGAAAGCTTATATTTCAGGCAGTATTTTCGAACTTGTCTGCGATCATTCCAACTCCTTTTCCTCATAAAGGCGTAACTATTTTGTTAAGGATTTTTCGAACTCACCTTACAATGACTATAGAATAGATAGAGAACATTTTCTTAAGAGAATTACAATCTAAAACCTGCTCGAGTAGACCAATCAGCTGCTGAGCTGGATACACTTATTAATGAAACTGAAGAAATCAAGAAAAATCGAAAAAATGGAATTCAAAATTAAATAAATTTAAAATTCATAGGAACCTAGCTAGGAATGATAGCTTTTGTTGCTACATTTTGTACGGAGGATAAAATCTATTAATATGTTGTAATATTGGCTATCTGACATACATGTTGTCCTAATGCTAGAACCTAGCCTTAAATACATACAAGCAGGCAATCATCTACGAAAGTCATGCATTGAACATGCTATATGCCTACCAATGAAGGCGGATCGGTCTATTGAACAAAGGTCATATCTACTATCTGTTTATCTCAAGTATGTCCATAAAGAAGTATCTACAAAATCAATTGAGAGACCTAATAAAAGTGCTTAGTGTCACCCGTTTTGATAAACGTCTTAGTCTAGTGACCATAGGTCGAACATCAAAACGAAATTATAAAAAAATACTTCTTTGACGACTCCTTATCATAAGATTTCTAACAAAAAACTCTGAAAGTAAATAAAATTGCCATGAAAATGTTTCTTAATCATTTGTCGTTAAGAATCAAATTTAACCTTTAACCTTAAGACAGCATAAGTAGTGTGAGAAGCTACGGAACACTAAATCTTGTCTAGAACTCAACACATATTTCAAGATAAATTAAGATTTCATTTTAATATTGAAATTTAAGTGTGTTGTAAAGGTAAATGAATGGAATGCAACAGATGGAATGCATAATCTGACAAGGCTAACAAAATCTTTGAAAAGATGCAGTTATTTGAAGTTAATAGATTCGAATAGCATTTATTATTTATGATGCCATATTTCCATTGTTACAACGAGAATGAATTATTTAATGTTCCTCAAGTAATTGGTTAAAAATGAACTCCTTCCTAATCTAACTTCCTAATCGTTTTTACAAACTTGTTCGATACTAATCAGTGCTAACCTTCTATAAATACAAATAAATGCTATCAATCTGTTTTGTGATAGGGTATTAAAAATTCGAATTTATTTTCACTTTCTCACTATTTCAACGTTTTAAAAATGTTCCACTCTGCAAAGTCATTTAAATAATAGAAGGTTTCATTATACGAGGAGTAACTGTTAAGTTATCGATAACAAAAAAAAATATTTGTCCAACACTTGACAAAATGTTTTCCTGCAGGTAATGCACTTTAAAGGATTTACATCGTATCATAGAAAAAAAATAATGGATTTTAATGAAATTACAAAACCAAACGGGTGATAAACTGCATGTGTAAACAATCCATTCAAAAAAATGTTAGTGAATTTTGCAGGCAGAATATTTCTGGTAAAAGTCGAATCTGTTTCGTGGGTCAAAGGTGCCTCTTTTAAGTAATTTTAGAACTGTGTTTAGTAGATCTTTGTTATCCAATTTAGATTATGAAGTAAAGCTAGGAAGTCTCCATCTCAGATGTTACGGATCATTTAAGGATCATTTAAGGTTCTAGCATCTTAATATGACGGCCAATAGCAATAAGCTTCCCATGAAGTAATGCATAATACATAAATGGTCTTCTTCAAGTCTTTCTATCTTTAAATTAAAATAAAACAAAATATGTGTGATATAACGTCGAATTTTCTATTCACCTGAAAGACCTTTTTATGCTGATAAATGCAGAATATAAAATCCTACAAATGTCCATCATGTTTTCTCTGGATGGTTCGTATCCCAAATGTCGGTTGTTTAAATTATGCGGAATTTAACAGATGGCTTGTCTTCGATTTTGGTGCAAAGTTCTTCTCATCGTTCGTGCAAAATATCGAATGTGACATGAGTTGTTTGACATTCAAATCGTTCAATTCAGTTCAAAAGAAGTTGATATTCATTGGCATTCCTTCGAAGCTGATAAGATTGTGCAGTATGACATTGAGAATATCCAATGTGGCATGAGGTGTGTGGTATGCAGCGCCTTCATATTGGAAGCATATATCGTTGGGTGTTCACATTATCCAATTGAGACCAAAGGAAATTGATAATCATCAGCCTATAATGCTCGCGTTTGAAAAACAGGGAAATTGTGACGACGCCAGCTCCT
The DNA here is from genome assembly GCA_005959815.1 of Sarcophaga bullata. Taxonomy (NCBI): domain Eukaryota; kingdom Metazoa; phylum Arthropoda; class Insecta; order Diptera; family Sarcophagidae; genus Sarcophaga; species Sarcophaga bullata. The sequence goes on along the minus strand of QOCX01001670.1, from coordinate 24,210 downwards.
AATCCACATCAATCAGTGACTACTGAATCTTATGTGGTTTAGTATTCACCTGACTTCAACCATTTCATCCAGAAACAGACCTGGTTAATGGAAAATACTTTTCGATGAGAATAAGTGTCAATTGCCAACAGCTTTAGAGCCGATTTAGCGAACACCCATTGTTGTTATGGTCGTTTACGTTCAGTGCCTGTGTCCCTTGAATTTTGTATGAGTACAAGCCGAAATTACGATGAAAAATTCCTTAAGTTTTGGACTGCAAAGATTAGGACCTTTCGAGAGGACAAAGGCAATGTTTTGGCACAAGCGTATTTTGAATGATAGTTTACTGAACCAGTAATGAAGAGATGAAACGTTTGGTATTTTCTGTGTTTTATAAGATGTGTGTAGTAGGCGATTTATATTGCCTCAAGTGCAATAAAATTGCATGCCCCTCAATTACATCCAGCACTTCACCCTACTTTTCATTCAATTTAAACCGAATTAATTATTATGAATTCGGATAATTGCGTTGTAATGAGTAGGGTAAAAAGAGAAAAGAACTAGAGGCAACGTCAAATACTCTACATACCATATACGTACATATACTTGCAACATTTTTCAGCTTTATAAGGATTTCTTTTTATTTTGTAAACTTTACTTCTTCTCCTTTTTGCCAACAACAACAATGCATTGAGGTTTCCGAATTTGGCAGTCAAGTCAGTGACTATAAATGAAAATTATATTTTGTTTCCATTCTTCTTTCTTATTATGTGGCATGCTGGAGAGAGAGTGTTGAACTGATTACAATTTTGTTGTTTTTTTTTCACACTGGCTGATGGCGGTGAAAGTTGAAAAATCCGAATATTTAAACACACTCCACACATCCAATTACTCCTTTAGTTTTCATTTATAAAATATGATGGGAACGAGAAATAAAGAACGAAACTGTAAACAGAATTTAGTACAGTTTCTGACATTGTGAAGTGAAAACGGAAGAAAATCGACTTTGGGAAAACAAAAACAAATTGACAGTTTCGCCAAAAACACATTTAAGCACCTTACGCTCGTGGCGACATAAATAAAAATGTGCTACACACTTATTGTTTTTTTTTTATTATTAATTAAACTGAGAGGCATTGACAGCCACCCAAAAAAAAAGGAGGAAAAATGGAACTGCAACAGAAAGAAAAAAAAGTAAAAAAAGTTTGAAGTTCGACGGTTGAAAAACAAAAAAATTTGGGTGAAAGAAAAACACACTCAAGTCAGTGTTAAAGGATTTTGTTGCACAGAAATCATTACCATGTTTTATTTTTTCTCTTTTGCTCTTTTTGCTAAGAGTGATGACAGGAAAAAATGGAACTAATTTTAAAAAAAAGTTTTCAGTAATGTTTTCTGTTGAGTGAAAGCTTGCGGTCTATGAAAGAAGTTTTCTTGTTCTGTTTGGTGTATTGAACACAAAGCAAACAATTGTCAAAAATTAATGATCTGATCAATGATCTTTTATATAATAACACATTCACAACTCTGTTGAAGAATTAACGCACTAAACTTGCATTTTGATGCTGCGCGCACATGAAAGTATACCAGCAGAGCTATAGTTACTGTGGCAATATTCATAGGGAAATATGCTGTGCTGCTTGAGGCATTTGTTTAGCAAAATTCAATTGATTTGATGCATTGATTAAAATATTGGAACGCCATAATCTAGCGTCTTGTAACTAAGCTTGTGTGGTTGAAACACGGTATGAGAAGCACGCCATACAAATTTATACTTGAAGGTTGTTCCAGTGTAACGCGCAGAACTAATTGAATTGATAGTCAACTATTCTATTACATGCTTTTATTTTATTTCTTACCTACATACTTACTTAGGTGCATAAACGTAGTCCAGGAAGAGCTACGTACGCATATCCATCGCACAATGGCGATTCTTATGCGTAAGTGTCCTTTTAATACGCATGCCGAAAAACTTAGCATTCCGACGAATGACTTCTGCAAAAGCAACAGGAAGACGAGAATATTTTGCACCTCATGTATCAGTGCTCTGCCTCTTCTCTTCTGACATCTTTGACAGAGCTCTCTCATATAAAGATTGCTGCAATCGCAAAAGTTCTTTTAGATCCGCGATGGTTTCTTGAGGGAATGTTTAATTCTCGGTCAGAATATAATGTGATATCACAATGGGCCTAAATGCTGGCCTAAGAGGAACCTTTTGCTTAAACGGTGGTCTGTCAACTTACCTAACCTAACAAAACACTACTAATGTCATTTGTTCAGTATAGTTCCCAAGCATTCATGTGTGCGCTTAAATGTATCCATGAGACCTGGTACCTACGGTTAGTGTCGATTCAAACAACAGGTTTTGAAAAACTTTTCATGCAATTGTATGTGTCCACAGCAGATTCTGGCAAAAGCCTTGAAAAAATAAAATTGCCATGAAACTCTCAAAAATCTGTCGTTCGAAGTCGACTTAAACGGTAGGTTCCGACACTCATACATATATTAACACACGCAACATGGGTGACTTGAGAAGTTAAGTCGTAATCCTGACTGCAGAGTTCTAATGACCAATTAGGTAGTCGTAGTATAATAGGTAGTGGTGTTGATTATCGAGCTGAAGTCATGGTCGAACGCCTAGTCAGACATCTGAAATAAAACAAAATATGAAACAATTTTTTACGGCACTTCTAACCTCTCAACCTAAAATAAAATGCCTTGAAAATTCTCTAAAACCGACTGTAAACGTTATTTACACACACAACTGTTATAGATGGTCGTTACTGCTGACTAAAGGGTTGTAAGATAATGTATGGGACTACATCACGCGCTTCAATTGATTTACTTAAATACAACCGACAACGGAGTAATTTACAAAATAGTCAATAATATCCACCAAGACGTGTGGCTTGGGTTATTTAAAACCTTATGTGTTTAAACCAGAGCAATTAAATGCCTGAAAATAAATATTTCAAGAGATATTATCTCTTAATAGGCCGCATATGCCTCGATAAGCTTGTGAAATTGATTTTTCAGATTGTGTCTTGTAAGTTGACCAAGTTCTAACAAGTTTTATTGAATACCTTCGAAGTATGCAAATCACTTGTAACTTTAATTCATTCCTTAAAGTCATAATAATCTTTATTATTGTGATATATTTTATTATTATATAATGCACAATTTACTTGACTTCTAGACTTTACACAATAAATACCTTCAGGTCAAGTAAAACAATTTTTATTATTCCAAACTCAATTATTCGCAATTATTTTGTTTTTTTTTGTTTCTAAAAATTTATTCGTTTATTATTTCAACGTACATTTCATTAATAATTAGTAATGTAATTGTAGAATTTAATTACATTGCGTTGTATTTAGTTCATATGAAATCCGCAAGGCATTTCAATAACAAACGTAACTGTTATCGTTATCGTTTTCGATGAGATGATTAATTCAAGATAAGTAAAGTTGAAAACGTCTTTGTAACCATAATACAAGGTCACTTAAGCAGAAAGAACATTTTGACATGAAAAGCAGCAGCACTTCACAAATGTTAAAATCAAATACTGCAAAGAGGGAGAGAAAGAGAGAGAGAGAAAAGAAGAGAAAGAGAAGAGAAAGCAGAGCAATTACAGTGAAATGAAAGCAAAACAAATTGCAAACGATTTTTGGTCATTTTTTCTTTGATGCAAAAACTATTAAAAGTAACATGAACGTAAACAAAAATACCTGGATGTGTAGAGAGAAGCATACTTGCAATAAATAAGAAATATTTCAATGTTAATGTATTTTCGTTTTGCTGATACTATAAGTATGTTGGCATTTCAATTAAATTGAAGTCATTATAATTAAACTCAAATAAATAATTGTGATGATGAAATGTTTTAATACATACGCACACAATTGATCATAACAACTTTTGAGTCTGGCTTAAGACCTAGCTTCTTACACTACTTATGTTGTGTGTTAATTTCTTACATGAATTGTTACCGAACACAACCTACTAGACAATGATGATTTCTGGAGTTGAATAATACCGCTTACTGTTATGATCTTAACTCTATGCTTAGCATAAATTTAATACACAATTAAACATATTGACCGGGTAGATGTCATCCACAACACCTTTTAGACTCACTGTTAATTATAACCCGCCAATTGTCTTACAAATCTACTTTGGCCTAGGAATTCATTAATTTTCGAAAATTTAAAATTTTTTTTATTTTCAAGCACAGCTATACGCCTAAAAATTTGGTTTGTGGATCAATATAAACAAGCATGTTAAGTAGTCTCCGTAGCTTAAATCTTTCTTATGCCTTATATTCATCGAGTTTGAAAAAGTATTTGGCAGTCACTTGGTGCATACCACAGACTGATGTTTTGTAAATACGGCAGTTATTTACATTGGGCATAAAGGCCATGGACGTAAATACACGCCAGTCATAATAGACAGTTTCGCCGTCTTGATAAGTTGCTAAGTGTGGTACAGGTAGGGCTAATTTAAATACATTAACACAAAAGGGAAGGTGAACTGCCTGCCAGCAGTCGCTCGTCTCATCTCTAATAAGCTCAAACTATTCGTACTAGACTACGGCGACAAACTGCTAAAAATATCTGTTAAAACAAGCGTGCTGGCTTACTGAACATCTGCAAAATCAAAGTCGTTACACATCATCTTTGTGTCGATCATAAGGCAGCATTCTGCAGCCTGATAAGGAGTCGCCTTACTGCCACAATGTCTAAACTTAGTATTCCTATGGAGTTGATAAGACTGTGCAGTACAACTTTGAGCATATACAAGGTGACGTTAGATGTGTTCTATGTAGTATTGGTATTCACATCATTCAATTTAGATCAAATGAAGTTGATAACCATCGGCCCAAAGAAAATATGACATCGCCAGTCCCTAATCCACATCAAACAGTAATTTTTGAAGATGCATTGAAGGCTGCTGCGTTTGTATAATTCTGAATTCATTAATATAGAAACAGGTCCCATCGCTGAATGTGATGAAAATTAGTTTCAAACATCTTTATACAACTTAGCATTTTGCATACTCCTTTTCAATTATCCATTCAGACACAAGTTGTGTCATCTCTAAAGAAAAGAGAATTTTATTTCTCTTGAAATATTTCTTGAACTACAATAAATTGTTTGTGTAAATAAGTTTAAATATTCGGAAAAAATAAATTCAATCAACATGTTCTTTAGTGTACATAGATAGATGTCTGCAGATAAACACTTTACACATACACATACCCCTACACATTTAAATATACATTTTAATTATTTATATCCTTCCGTTACTTTTTTAATTTAATTTGTCTGTTTATGAGTTTAATATCAGAAAAAAGAAGAAAGAAAGAAAGAATATTTTCATTATAATAGAAAATGAAAATGAAAATGAAAATATTTAATGCCAGTAGATGATGAATATCATAATAGTAATGATGATTATGCAGTATTAAATATCTCAGTAATAATCAAAACGATAACACATACAGACATGCATCCATACATGTATGTACACGTATGCATGTATACAATTCTATGAAATAGTCTTTATATTAAAAATTAAAATGAAATACCAAGTATGTATGTGTTCATATTCTAGTAGGTGTGTATATGTATGTATGTGACTGCTTTTTGTAATATTATAACTGCATTGTATGTATATATACATATAAATATGGTTGAGGATCAGAGAGAGAGAGAGAGATATAGAGAGAGTATTTATGTAAGGCTTAGTCTTACTCATACACTCTCAACATTCATTTGTTTATATTGTATTTTTATATAAATTTTGTTGATGTATTAAAGAATAAGAGACAAAAAAATACAACAAAAAGAAAAATAAAAGATTGTATTATGAAAATCCAGTTTAAGAATACATAAATACATACGGACAGACACACTTATAAAATTATAGAAATAAAGAGTTAAACAGACACGTACTTAGTTGCTGTAGATAAAGAGTTGTTGTTGCCAATTTTTGCCAGGAGTGTAGGTATTCAAACGAATGTCTGTGTACCCTACTACTCATAACAATATTAAGAGAAAAGCATAAGTATTGGACTTACAAGGCAGATTAAGTCTTTATATTTACACGCGGAAAGCCTTTGGATGTCTTCAGCGATGAGATCTATTTCACAATAAATGTGAAGGATGAATACGAGCTCACTAGTTCAGTAAACATTGATCAACACAGATACTTGCCGAAAACATTTCCGTTATTCACTGGAAAGAAGTCAACTCTTTGAAGTTTAAAACTTAAAGAATTTTGCTTCTTCAAATTCCAAATGCAACAAGTATTAAACGACCACAAAGAACACTGAATGTTCGCTAAATCGGCCGTTAAGCAGTTGGAATTTGTTGCTAATTTTCGTTATTCTGGATTAGTGGATACATGATCAAATAAAATTTTTAAATTCCGGACTATATCAAGCCAACAGCCTCCCATGCATCCCGAAAAATTACTTTTGATGGTTATGGACTGGCAGCGTCATACTTACCTTTTACTTCTTTTGATTTGAATTGAATGATGTGAATACCAATACTATATAGAACACGCCACCTTGGGTATTCTCAACGTCATACTGTACAGTCTTAGACAGACATTGTGGCAATAACACGATTATTTATCGGGCTGTAGAGTTCTGCCTTATGATTGACATAAAGATGGTGTCTGTGCACTTGGTTTTCAAAGATCTTCTTTAGTCGCTGGTGGCAAAATTCGTTTCTTCATGTCCCAGTAATATCCTAAATTTCCGTTTTCATCCTCCCAGAATGAATAATAGCGTTCAGCAATTAAAGGTCGTCTATGTGGATTAAGTTGTTGTGAAGCTGAAGACAAGTTCAGCTGTTTATTGAAAAATACAATACGATTACTCAGCACAATTTGGATGTTCATGTTTTACCCACCACTTTCGTAGGATTCACAGAGCTGGGAACATTTTCTCATCCAATCAAGGCTACAATTAAAACATGTTTAAGCGCTGAATAATAATGGCAAGAAGCAATTGCACGTGTTCTGCTTTTGTAGATTTTAAGTGAAAGAGTATAATCAATTGCATATTAATATTGGTCACATATGCTGCTTTAACAGTCTACATTGCCAACAGTAGCCGATTTGCATTTATCCTAAGAAACAGTCATATACACTACTGTGGATACATTGTTATACAATGAAAATGTTTTTTTTTCTTTTTACTGGTTCATATTTTAGAACGTAACAGGCTGACTTTTTGTATTTTTCTTTATATTTGGAAAATATTTATTTATATTTTATTATGATATTATTAGCTGTTTTGTTTTTATTATTATTGTTGCTACTGTTTACTGCCACAGCATTGTAAATGTCTGTTTGAATAGACATGTGTCAAAATCAGTTAAGTTCTGTAAATACATACGAATACACATGTACAACGAGTACATTTGTATTTTGGAGTACGTATTTTGGCATGTGTTTCGTATTTATTTTTTATTTTTATTTTTTTTTCATTCTTCATGAAGAGTTCATACAAAATACTCAAACAATACAAGTACATATTATGAGAAGTGTAAATACTCTATAACAACAATAGATAGATGATACTCACTGCAACAAGATATTACAGAAAATAGTATTGCAAAGTAAATTATTTCAATTACATTTTAATGGATTACTTGTCAATAAGACTACTACCGACTACTTTCTGCCCAACTATTAATATACGTACATACCAAAGGAAGTGTATTTTTATTGTCTGTGTTTGCTTATAATTTTTTCTTTATTAATGTTTTCTATACGTTTTTTTGCAAAAAAAATGTTGCAAAAACGTTTAGTGAATACTAAACACTTATTGTCTTATTGTTTATACACAATTCATATTACTCGTACACTTCAAAAATTCTTTGTGGCATTATGTTGTGTATTTTAGAGGGGTTGGTTATTCTTAGCAAGATTATCAAAATGATGTAGAAACGAATGAAGATTTAATTTCTAGAGGGAAAGAAACTTTAAATCCTGAAGTAAGTAAATGAAGTATACATCATAGTCTTTTAAATTAATGCTAATACAGCATGTAAGAAATGCTTGGAATTTAATTGCTTTGAAAAGATTTCGTTATTAATTTTAATAAATTTCATTAATGAAAAGTAACTACTTTTCGATCTACCTACGTAAACAACAAGAGATAACTAATTGATAACAAGACATTAAAGATAATAAAGAATTACAATGATAAAACCACAACAATGACTACTAATGATAATCAACAGAAAGGTTCTAAATGTTGCCAAACTGAAAATAAGTTCAGCATAAATGGACATACAACACTACAGTCGGATGACACAACCTACCTTTTCGCACCATTGTGTTGAGTGGTTAATTTTGTATATGAGTAGTGGAACCTACAGCTTAAAGTCGACTCCGAACAATAGATTTTTGAGAAAATTTTCATGGCAATTTCAATTACGCTCAGATTTTTTGCCATTTATTTGCTGAGAGGAAGGCACCGATGCATCACTTTTCTGCTACTAATAAGCACTCATGAAAGCTTGTATATGAGTGAGTCAACAGTATTGAAATTCGTATCCACTGCAACTCTCCAGCTAGCATTAGAACCTACCTTCCCGCACCACTTATGTTGTGTGTTTCAATTTTATACATGAGTGGTGAGACCTGCAGTTTAATGTCGACTCTGAACGATAGCTGCATAAGCAGGCAGTCGACGAAGAAATATTTTTTCAGGTTTCGTTTTGCTAAAGATGTCTGATTTGAGATTTAAACCGTGGCCTCACTCCTAATAAGACAACTGGGTTTCGTTTCATTTGCATTACATTATTTGACCGTAGAGCACAAATCTATACAGTCTTTTAAAAGAGTTAATTTCATCTCTGACATAAAAATGTTTTCAAAATATAGGCAATGGTTGAAGCTTCTCTTTCGAATTCACAAAAATCTAGCGACTTGCGTATTTTCAACCACATGTCAACGATCTCTCAATAAATGCCTAAAATTTCATTTCAACTTTCTTTTTTTTAAATTTCTTTTTGGGCTGTATTCTGTTTTCACATGAAAAATCAAAAGAAAAGAAAAAGTAAAATCGAAATACAATTTCTCTTTCACAGTTACTTGCATGCACATTGATTTTGAGGCATGGAAAATGCTTAGCTAAAGGCACCATATGGAAATTTCTTTTGAACTTTTCATTACAAACTTTATTAACATACTTCTTAGATTTGTTAAAAGTAAAATCAAAATAAAAAAAAAAACAAAAATAAAGAATTGTATTGCTAAGCCTTTTCCAAAGAAAGCGTTTGTGTTTGCCAGAAGGAAAATCCTGTTCATGGGTGCCATTGAATAAGTTAAACGTAGTAAACGTTGAGACGGAAGAAACTTGGAATATTTCCTTCTTTTAGCCTATGTTTGATTAAATAATTCATAGATAAGTTCTATAATATGAGACAAGGATATTAGTTTTATTGTGCGAATTGAAAAAATTAAAATAAGGATGAAAGATCAATATTGATGTAGTGAAAGGTATTAAACAAAATGGAGCGTTTAACTCTCAAAGCATTTAATATGAAATGAAATTTGAAACATTTTTAATATCATGCGAGGTTGTCAAATAATAAAGTCCTACAAATGCTTTAACGCTTTAAATATAACTTCTTACAACCTATTCACTCATTAGTTTTTTCAGTATACCTTAAGATATCCTTTACGACAGAAAATTATCGACATCTGCACAAATAATCGGTCATTGATGGTTTTCAAACTAATTTTACTATTCTCGACCAAATCCATTAACAATATTACATAATACGAAGCCTTAGATGAGTACTCGGAAATATCTATCCGTCATCGGTCTCAACTTGCTGTTTTGTGACCGCTTAATGCTATAAACACAGTAAACGTAATGCAGCAAATACACTCTCACAAATAGAATAGATGAGTGTATTTGAAAATAATTATTTTAAATGCAACGCAATAACAAGCTGTGTTCGATGCGTTCCTTTAATTGTGTTTATAGCATAAGAACATTGTAATAGATTTCTATAAAAAACAGAGCAGATGACATGGATCGTATAACTGGTAGCTTCATCGAGCAATGAAGTTATTTTCTAGATTCTAATAATAATAAATAAGAAAAAAATGAATACCAACAATTTTTCTCCCTTGTGTTATCATTTTGTGGTTTCAAGCTTTGAAAAGCATTCGTTTTTTTATGACCCGTCAGAAGCTGAGATGTTTGACTGAATTTTTGCAGAACTTACCATATGGACCCGACCATCCATCTCTCTTAATGATTTAAATTCCAAATTACATGGAATTCTACAAAGTAGTGTCCGATCAATTCTCCGCTTGGAAAATCTAAAAAGCCTACACTGAAGGAGTCGTCATGGTTGTGGTCAAATTTCTAAGTGAGCTTTCGTCGAAGGAAAAATCAGTTTCCTTGATTGATTGCATGATTATTTGCATGATGCTTACATATATAGAAAGTATTACTGGAATCAATTACTATATTTTCTAGAGGTACTCCTGTGTATTAAATCCACCTTACAGGCTTTTCAAACCATTAAATACATTCTCTAATCTAGAACATACTACACCTAAGAAAATGGAATTGATTACCGACTCCCTTTTTTTATTTAAAATCACAAGTTTAAAGCTTTAAAAGCATTGTCATGATTTTTCAAGCAGTGAATAGAAACGGAATGAGTTTTTTTAGTCTTTTTATTTAACCAGGTTTATGACATTTATTATTTACCGTTTGATTTGTTCAAAAGGTCATGGTTCTTAAATCTAACACTGTATATTAGTCGTAGTCTAGTAGGTAGGTAGTGTGTTGGCTTTTTAGACGTGAGGCCATGGTTTAAACCCAAGTCAGACATCTCCAACAAAACGAAATATGAAAAAAAAATATATCTTCTGAGACTTCTCCTTCTCAGATATTTGTCAAAAACTCTGAGAGTAAATAAAATCAAATTAAAACTGATTTCTTTAGTTTAGTCAGTCAATATTTTTATGCGCCTGCTAAAATCATTATCATACTTATAATGAGGTTGAGAGCACATAGCAGGCGTGATATGTATTAAAGCGTTTTTTGATTCATTTAGTTCCGGATATCACTTTTGTTGTACGTAGTACATTACATGTTACTTTACATATGCATACTCACTTGTACATCCAAGCATTTGTATCATTTGTGTAATGTAATCAGTAACTTATATATCTACATACTCGTACATGCATATTGGCATCTTAATACGATATTATTATGAATATCAACATGATAGGGAATGATGTTTATTTATTAAGAAGAAGAGAAAAAAAATCATTTCTTTTATGTAAAAATGCCATGTCATATGGAGAAAAATAGTAGAAGAAAAAAAAAACTAAATTAAGTTGCAGAAAAATTGATTAAATACGGAACAGATGTTCCGTTCATTCATTTTTGAAACAAATTTCACTAAGATTTCTTTGTTACTTTCTAGAAAGATGGGGATTCCGCAGATAATTTAATTTGAATTAAAATACAGGATTTAGAAGAATATTGACTACAGTACAATAGCTTTGAAGGGAAAAAATAAAATCAGATTTGATACGCAAAAACCACCAAGGAGTGTGTTGGCTTATAAGATGTGAGGCCACGATTCAAACCTTAGGATCTCCAGCAAAACGAAATATGAACAACAGCCTTCAGCAGATTTCTGTTAAAAATTCTCAGAGTAAAAAAATTAAAATTCTCTCTCTTGTATGTTCTGCGTCTCATGCGACTCAACTTAACAAACACAACATGAGTGATGTGAGATGCTAGAACGTAACAGCGTTAACCATTATAATGTTAATCAAAAGCTACAAAAACAACGGACTTGCTTACTTGATTAACAACAAATAAACAACGATATAGCAACAACATCACTATTCACGGAACAAGTAAGCAACAAGTAACAACACTGCAGGTACGAACGTAAACAAGATACAAAAACAGCAAACAAGGAGGCATAAATAAATGTAAGCAACGATGTTTACATTCACAAAATTCTCGTGAAGGCGAAGACCCGAACCTTCGCCTACGAGAACATTCATCTGGTTGTTTACGTTGCTATATAAAAGGCAAGACAAAGCATGCAGAAGCGGAGTAGAAGTTCAGTCAGTCTTGTGTGACGACGCGTTGTGTGTTTGACGATCTCCGTTACAAAGATCTACAGAACAATTGTGTCATAATTGTTATCGTTTATCGCAAAGGGCATAAACAGAGGAATAGCAAATAAAGCAATTGTTGTTGTTAGAATCAGTTGTGAACAGTAGCGCACAAAAGTTGTGTGAATAATAAAGATTTTAATTAAAACTGAACCAAAATTCAATTTTATTTTTATTTGAAATCTACGAGCTCATATTTCAAACGTTTTTAAAAGGTGAAAACGTAACATTATCCTGTTCACCACAGCATGGATAATACAGGATCACAAGGTTTTTGTTTTTGCCACAAATCTAGTCTCTGTGGAATGAACTGCAAAAGAATGAAGAAAGGAAGTACGTAGATGCTCGGATTCTAATGCTGACATACTGTTTTAAAGCTAAAAAAAAATTTTTTTTTAATATCCTGACGAAAGAAGTCATAGAGCATTCGATTGATTGATTGCCTGCCTCAAAAAAAAAAAAAAGCAAAAAAAAAAGTAAAAGAATTTTATTTTAATTTTTTTTTCAAATCTCAAGTGTTTATTTGAAATAAAATTTATGAAAATATTAAACAATTTCAAATTGCTTTCTTTGCTCAATAACATTTCAATTAAATAATAAACAAAATTGTTTCTGTGTTGCAATTTGTTTACTTTTAAAGCAAATAAATTTATTACTTATTGAAGACAATTTTTTGTTATTTTTTTATAAAAAAAAATTGAAATAAGAAGTAGAAGAAGAAGAAAAAAAGATATAACACAACTGTGTTGGCAAATCATTTGGGAGTTCATTGCAATTACTTTAAAAGCAATTCTTCAAAAATTATATGAGTAAAGAAATGTTATGTAAATAAGTCGTAGGAAATGTTACAGAGAAAAAAAAGACAAAAAACAATCATAAAAGAATGCAGCGAAACATTCTTCCGTGTGTTTCGATAAATTTAAAGACTTTGCTTTCCATGGCATTTTCAAATAAATTAATTTTCTAAAATTTTTCTTATAACCTTAGTCGCGAATTTGATTTGATAGATTAATGAACCTTTAAATGAATCTAGTTGCATGCAATTTTTGTATTTCTCTTGATTTTTAACGATTTTTAATGTAAATTTTTTCGATATAAAAAATATCAAAATGTACAATAGGGCTGCTTGTAACATACACAATTAGAATACACGCACTGTGACACATACGTCTTGTACTGTCTGAATATTCTTCGGGGCCATGGTCAAATTGTCGATTTAGTGTGTAGAGCACTCAAGCGTAGTTCAAGGATATCGGACTTTTACTTTCTCTAGAATGATGAAAATAGCAAATTGTTACAGCAAGGTACTAGAAGCTGAGGAAGCTGACCTCATACTGGGTAACACATTGGGCCATACGTGCCGGAGAGAAATATGCCTGTTAACGGCAAGTTACGCGTTATCCAAATCTAATCCAAGGTGAGCACTGAATATACTTCTAAGCATTTCTTCTAATAGAAGAAATGTACGCAGTGAATATGTAGATTCAATAAGACAATACCACAGGCCACTCGGTTAGCAATTAATCTTGTATTTTAGAGAGCAGTCCGTTGCGATATAAGTGCATGCGCAGTTTATAGGCGTCGAAGCTAATTGTTTTCTTCCAATGAGCTAATTGTAGGTGTCTTGCGTCTTTTTCATTTTTTCGGTTGATAACTAGCATTTTCTTCGGTCAATGACCAGAATTTTTTGGTCGATACTTGCATTTTTTTTTTTGGTTGATAACTTGGATTTTGGTCAATGAATTTTCGAAAATTTTGAATGGGTTGAGTGAACATTGCTGATCAGGCCAGAATGACCAGCATTTTTATTCGATTACTTGCATTTTTTTTTTTTTTTTTTTTTTGGTTGATAACTTGGATTTTTTGGTCAATGAATTTTCGAAAATGTTTGAAGGGTTCATTGAACATTGCTGATCAGGCAAAGTATTCTTTTGTGGAGTGCACAAGAATTAAAGGGAAGATGAAAATTGTCAAAGATCACAAGCCAAATTAAATTGGAGTTATAAAAACTTTTGCTAGGAAATGACATTAATAGGAGATCTAAGTTATTCACCACACTATCCAGGAATTCCCTGAGAATGTAGACTCAAAATGCACATATTCAAAATGGATCATAACATGTAGATTCTGTGATAATCAGAATGAATACTGTGAACATGTTCTCGGAGTCTGTCAGGCATTCATGCATCCCATAAGAAAACACCTGTTCATATATCAAGTGCTGGGCTCTCAACCTGCAACTTCATGTCTGTCAAGGCAATAGTCTTGTAGAAGTCATTATAAAAATACGCTATAAACTTTGGAAGGAGTACAAATGACTGTGTGGTTGAAGTACTATTGTACCTCTTCACACAAACAATAACAATAACGATGATTTTGTTCGCCTTTTGTTACGCTTTTGGCATTCTCGAAGTTTGCTTTGACAAATTCAATATTCAATATTTTGTTCTTGCTAATGCAGTTGTCTATTAACGACTATCGAATAGCAAAGCAACTTTGCGACTACATCAGACTGAGCCCTGTACCTCTGTTCATTGTTCACTTTTCTTTCAGAAAATTCAAGACCCTGTAAAGTAAACTTAGAACGTAAAAATGTAGACAAAACCAACAAACAAGTAGGCATACATTCCATTTGAATTGAAAAATAGTAACAAATTTATTTCTTCTGGCTATTAGAGGGAGCTTAGCTGCAAATATCATTAACACATGCTGATTATGGCTGTAAACAGAAACAGTTGATGAGTAAAAAGTGTTTTGAAATCATAAAAGATTTCAAATAATGAAAAACCAATCAAAAAAATTTCAATTACATTTTCTATGTCAATATTTTTTTTTATTTTTTTTTTTTTGTCATTTAAATGATATTCTTTGTATTTAATGCACACACATGAGTGATATGCAGTATACATATTCAATTGATACGAATGATTTGTTTAAAATTTACAATTACATTCATACTTCATACTCTCGACTTCATTAATTTTGAAATTCCACAATCATTTTGGCATTTGAGCATTGGAAAAAAAAACCACTAAAATGCTCATGTATGTCAGACTGTCTGCCGAAATGTCTATCAGAATATTTAAATGTGAACGAACGTTTCATTTCATACGATATTAGACGTCTATTTATATAAAATTTACTTCTTTTCATTCGATTTCAATAGTCAGTGATTTTAGTCAAAAGTATTTATCAGTCTGTCTCTCTATCTGTGTGACTGACTACACGTTTTATTTCTATTTTTTTTTTTTGATTTTTTTCTTTTGCCTGTCTATCAACCCATTCTATTTCATATTTATTTGTGCTTATAATTTGTATTTTGTATGTATGTTGTATTTAGAATATGTATGTCTGTATATATGTTTTTTATACGTTTCATTCGTTCGTACATTCATTTATTTATTCGTCCCCGAACTCGTCCTTCATGTTGTTTAATTATCATTTAACGTTACCACCATGGAACATACGAGGTGCACTTGAAATGTGCATTTAATTATTGTCTCAACCTGGTTATTAAAAACTCAGTCAACAACTTTATTCTCTCTGTCTTAAATTATTTGCATTCGGCAAACAGGACATATTTCCAGCAGAAAAGCCATAAAATTGACTGCAATTAGGCAACATCACATTGAAATAAAAAAAAACTTATTACAGATGGAAATTAAAGGAACCCATTATGGTTGGCTACGCAAAACCTCAAATCTATTTATATTTCAAGAGGCTTTACTTTACCGGTCGTTGTAGTCGCTGTAGTCCAGTAGGTAGTGTGTTGGCTCATTAGTCGTAAGGCCATGATTCAAACCGCAGGTCAGACATGAAAACTAAAATATTAAAAAATATTTCTTCGGTGACTTCCTTTCAGCAGATTTCTGACAAAAATTCAAAACTTTGTCGTTCGGAATCGACTTTAAACTGTAGGTCTCGCCACTTACCGATAAAATTAATCACACAACATAAGTGGTGTGAAAAACTAGATCGTAATCCAGACTTAAGGGTTGTAACGACCAAATTGCGTATGTTGCCTAATTGCTCATTACAATCCTTCAGCCAGGAACGATTTAATAAGCCAACACACTACTACTAGTTTACTACGAGTTCTGTGGAATCAGTTTAAATGCAAGGCACAGTTTGTCTAAATTGTTCTACAGGCCTCAAAAAGTAATCCCCCATTAGTGCTGTGATGCCTAATTCATATATTCGATTAAGAATATCTAGGCGATTTTTTTTTTGCTCATTGGCAACACAACCACCAACACAAATGCACCGCGAGCGGTAATCAATCTCCCCATTACATATGGAATGTCTTTGCTCACTAATATACAAAAAAGATCGTTATAATCCAGAGTAACGAAGGTTTTTGTTCGATTTCTATGAAGCGAAGTACAACAGTGCATGGAGTCAAATTCTCAGAGATTTACATACATATATGCATACATAATTGGTAGTTACAACCATTTCTGTCAGGACAGATTTATGACCAAACTTCTCACGCCACTTATATTTTGTCTGTGTTAATTTTATAGCATAAGTGGCGAACCTATAGTCGGCCTCTAACGCTAGATTTTAGAGAAATTTTTCATGGCAATTATTTATTATCTTGTTTTAGCCAGAAATCTGTTGAGAGGAAGTCACGGAAGTCACATTTCATTTTGCTGGGGTTTGAACCGTGGCCTCACGTCTTTTACGCCAACACACTACCAACTAGACTACGGCGAATTTAAAGGAAGCTGCTCGTGATTAAAATGAAATATTTTGCAAGAGTCTAAAATCATTTGAATTTTGAAGCATACCTCGCATATGAGTATTGTATATTTAAAAAACAGTATTGTCAACAGCCAAATGAATATAAATTTTCTTCAATTTGTTTTTGTTTTCTTTTTGTTTTCTTTTTCTCTAGAATTCCATTCAAGTTTATATTTTCTTTTTTTTTCTAATTTTCTAAAGAGAAAATGACAAATATAACGTATACATTACAATGAGCTATTGCTGGTGCTGTTGCTATGCTACTGTGCTGCTGCTACTGGCTGCTACTGCTGCTACTGTTGTTGTGTGAAAAGGAATTCATCAAAAATTAAAAATTCATTAAACATGTTTTGAAAGGAAACGACTAAAAAAAAACAAGGTTTACTTGAATAAATATGTGTTGAATGTATACGTTGACTGTACCGAATCAGTATATTATAATATCAGAGAATGAATGAAAAAAACAAGAAATGATTTTAACTTTTGATATTTCAATTGCTTTAATATTTCATCTTCTAAGTAAGATATATTTTTAAAAAGGTGTAGTTAAAAGAAACCATTATTTAAGGGCAAATTAATTAGAAGACTCGTTTACACTTACAATGACGATCATCCATTCAGACCTTCATGAACCAAATATTTCAGCATAAAATTAATCGCCGCAGAAGGATGCAGTGATTATGTCGTAACGGCAGTCCGTATGATAAGAAAGGGCATTACCAACCAGGGAGCTAAGATTCAGGCAAGCCATTACCGCTTTATGTTATTTGGTGCTGTTCTAACGCATAGCAAAGTGGGTACCTGTTCAGGGCTACTCAACTTAAATAGACATGTTTACCCGCAACAGCAAGGAATTGATTTTGCTGTGGAACAGTAGAGATTTTCATTTCAAAACCAGTTTTAGATTTTCGTCTTTATCAACTCAAATCTTTCACGACAGAAATTTCGAACAAGACACAGTGTAAACTACAGTCACACATTTAAGTTGTCTCAAGAGAAAGAATGAGTTTTTTAAGCTTAGGTTAGGTTGGGTTAGCGCACGCTTGCCCTTTATAGGCAAGTTCAATCGGTGGCCTATTTAACCTATTGTGCACCCAGTGTGCGATAAGCCCGTGTGTCATGATCCGTTAGTGGTGGGTTGGAACCACTCCCGAGATGTAAATGAAGCCGGCCAGTTTCTTGAGTAGCACATTCGTTCGTTGCCCAGACCTTCAACTGTTCTGTCACCCAAAAACTGATGACGTTTGTTTTGAAGTGCAGGCACTCACTCACTTAAAAGTTGTGTATCGATTCCGTTTCATACAGAGGTTCAAAGTTTCTGCAGCAATACTGGTCCGTACTTGTCATCGAAACCGCCAATAGTGCAAAGTCCCCTTAGAATTCCTGTTAACAACATTCGCTGTCAAACTGAAGTACTGAAGAACTTGGTCCACTGCTGGACAAAGCAATTTTGAAATTCGCCAACCAGGCATGTTGGACCATCCCAATTTGTTGAATATTATGCTGATTTTTCTAATTTGGAAAAGTATTCTCTTCTCTCTTACTCAGACATCTGCTATTTCTTTGGTGCCAGTTCATCTGCTTTTACGTTTCCCTCTATGTCTCAGTAGACCAGAACCTAGTAGTAGCGAGTGCTGTGTCATATGTATGGTGTAGAGAGCCATGCAAACCTGACGTCTTTTGAGATCCTAGCGCTTTCATTGCAATTTGATTGTCCAGACTATGATCAAATTCGAGAGAGGTACATCCTCAGTTTCAAGCATGCATGCAGCATTTTTAAGATTTACTTCGTCATTTGATTTCAAATAAAAAAGTCACCAAACCGTGTGCAACCTCTTGCATTATTTCGATAATTTTCAAAAATATTTTCAAAAATTTTGTATTTCCCTGTTCTCTTTATTTAGATTTTGAATGTCAATTTATTACTTAACCAGTCTTTTTTTTTATGACCTTCATATGATGATAGAAATAATAATCTTTTATCATAAATTCAGTTTTTAGTTTAAACATACGCAGAGCACATTCCATTTAATGAAGTGTTGATTTGTGTTAATAAACCTTTATGTTGTCCACAAGATGCAATACAAGAAAAGAAGAAAAAGTGGAAGGAGAAGAAGAAGAACAGGAATTCAAAATCAAATTAGTTCCACTAGGAATACCAGAATTGACATGAACCAATATAGGGCTCATTCTCTCTCGCTCTATCTCTCTCTCTGTTCCATGTACAGATTTCATACCAGCAAGTTCACAATAATAAATTACGGGGCATTAAGTTAAATTACAAAAGCAAAACAAAAGCAATAAAGAATGAAAGAAAAAAAAAACATCAAATGGGAAACTGTAGCAAAAGAAGAATAAAAAGAAAAAAGAGACCTTTATTGAACACTGAAGAGCAACTATAACAACAATTTACATTAAAAGTAAAAAATCAGGCAGTCAGTCAGTCAGTTTTATAAGGACAACCACCTTTTGTTTTTGTTGTTGTGTTTTCCTCTCTCTCTCTCTCTCTCTCTCTCTCTCTCTCTCTCTCTCTCTCCTCTCTTCTCTATCTCTATTTTGATTTTCAACCACAGTCACTTCTTAAGCATTTTCGTTATTTAAGTTGACACTGGGAATTTATAGAATAGGTGTACGTACAACCCTTAGGAGAGGGTGGAGTAAGAGAATAAAATGGTAGAAGAATAAATAAATAAAGTCATCGTTCACATATACTATACACACACTCACACAATATATACACATCATCTCATCGTTTTAAGAATATTTTGTAATGAACAAGGATTTTCTAAAGTACTTTGGTGAGTTGAGCACCCTATTGTAAACGGAATTCATGTTGTGTAGATAACAATGTTGAAAACATTATAAATTATTCTGGTATAGATTCTGGTATCTAAATTTGAAACTATTTCAGTAGAGATGTGATAGCTTTTATTGTTTGTTAGTTTGGTATCAAATTAACAAAAAGATTGTAGGGCTAGCAACTGATCACATTTAAAAAGCAAAGCAAACTAATCAGGGAAACATTAATTTTATGTAAAGTACCATTATAGCTAGAGCGTTAACACTGAATAAAACAAGCTTTAAGTGTCTAAAATTTTGTAAACCTTGCCACTTTCCTGCATAGTAAGTCGATTATGTTTCGATAATTATCACATAATGCTCGAAAAGTTATTACGCTTGTATCACTGACTTTATACGCTGCTTTTTTTAATCACTTTAAATTATTTTTACGTGTCCAATCCGTATACCTAAGCAGCAAATCCTTAAAATAGCTATACAGATGATAATTATTTATCTTTCTGTATCTGACTGTGATCGTAGCAGTACTAAATTCATGTACTGTTGCCTGTTGTTTATTAAAGCTTCTACAGAAAAGAAGTCTTGTGGCCTATATATTCGTCGCTGCATTGCAAAGTTTGCCATTAAACAGCCAAATATGATTGAGTTTGATGACCGTGCCTACATGATTTTTTTATCGGATAAGAAAACTTTTGGTTTTTGTTTCGCATTACAATCTCCTTTGTTACCTTTTTACCTTCTATTCAATTCTTAATCTCTTATCCAAATTCTAAAAAGGTTTCAAGTGCTCGACTACAAAACCGAACCAATCCAGTTCAAACTCTAGTTAAGATGGAAAATATTCATTAAGACACCTTATTATCCACCAAATAACCTATGCAAGTAGTTTCCTAGAAAGGCTAGTGTCAACGACAAACTAAAGAGTAAGTTCCGTCAACATTTTCTATGAGAAAGAGTGGGACTTAATCAACAAAAAGTTCCTCCTAACTACACCCAATAATCCACAAAATCCTTACCTGACAATAGCTCCTCTCTTGTATTCATCATGATCTAAACTCTCATAGAACAAATTGTTGATTTTATGCCCACCAGTTCCTTACATTGTTGTTTCTTTAAATTTTTATAGGTTCTACGACTTTTCTTCACAGTTTTCTCATAATTTTTTATTTTCTAATTTTCTGTTGATTTGACTCTCTGTCTCTGCTTCCTCTCTCTCTCTCTCTCCTTTATAGCATTTCATTTCTTTTCTTTTTTTTTCTTTTGCTTTTAATGCCTTTACTATATGTACAGTAATCAATCATCAATTACCGTTAAATCCATCAGGAATTATGCGTTAAATTGATTGAATGTCTGTGTAAAACACACTTATCCATGCACACTCTTATTTATGCTCTCACACCTACACCTCCTACACAGTGTAATGCCAGCACAGTTAGACAGGCATATACAGTCAGTTACAATAAGTGTTTATGTTGAGTGAGAGAGAGAGAGAGAGAGAGAAAAAAACGAAAACAAACGGCGGCTGTTGCGATTAACAACAATAACAACAACAACAACAACAACAACAAAACTACAGCAACAGCTACAGCAACGGTAATAAGCAACAGTAAAATATTTCACTGCAGGATAAGAAGCATGTTATTGAAGACATGGAGAAAACAACCAACGTTAGTTGGTATTAGAAAGATACATACACACACTGAGTGAGAAAGAGGAAGAGTAAGGGAGTGAGGGTGTGAGGGTGTGAAGTAAAAGAAGAAAAATACTCCACATTATTTTATGCTTAAAGTGTTTGCTATGCAGCTGATGTTTATTTCAAGTTATTTACTTTCAGCCCTAATGTCTCAGTCTGTGTGTATATGTGTGACTGTGTTTGAATTGTTTGTTATTCAAGTATTTGACGTTGGTGGATATACTCACGCTAGTGTTAAGGTTGTTGCTATTGTTTTTGTTTTGTTTACTTTTGTTTCTGTTTCTCTATCGATATTTTTTATTTGATGAGCCTTAATAAAGAAGCTGTCTGTAGTTGTTGCTTCTATTGTTTTATGTTACATCTCCTCCCCGCCCATACTGTGCTTAAGATTGATATGATTTTCTCTATTCTGACTGACAGACAAATAAAATAAAGAGAAAAAGAAAAGAAAAAAGAATAATTCTGAAAAGTACCTATAGAAACCTAAAACAATATTCATTGATTTGATTAAGAGAAGAATTAAATTAAGAATTTCAGAATTCTGAAGTTATATGCGAAAATGTTAAAAAAATTCAAAAATTTTGATAAAAAAGTTACGGGAATAGAGACACAACAAAGATTGGCTTACAATAACAAACAACATGAAAATATCTCGAAGTTGATTGAATGCTTTTTTAACTTGAAACCTAAAACCTCTTACATCAACAGAACAATAGGCAATGTACCTGCATATGTTCTCTGGAAATCAATAAGTTATTATGCCTGCATAGAGAGAGCATCATTGTAATAAAATTTAAAAAGAAAAAACAGAAAACAATCTTGTTTCTTCTTTTGTAAATACACGAATATGAATACAAAATGAAAAACACAAAAAAATACATCATCATAGAATTTGTATTTGAAGAGTTCGACATTCTTCTCATATTTTGTGTCCTTGTGCGAAGTCTGCAAAGAATTCCATTCTTATAACTAAATTGATTTCAACGGATACGAACAGAATGAAGAAACAATTGTGTAAATAAATCTCGCAAGATTTAAAAAGCATTTGCAACAAAATTTAATTTCCATTCAATAAAACAATTACTTGTTATAGATTGAAGGCTGTACATCAAAATAAATGCGCAATATATGGTTTACGTAATGACCCCCCAACAGAAATGATTCTTTACACCGTTTCCCTTATGTTCTAAAAATTTAAGAAATGCCAAACGCATGCAGTGCACTGTATTAGATGTAAGAAAGTAGGGGGCGTTAGAGAGAAAAAGAACGCAATAATATTACAAAGTGTAACAAGGTGCGTGGGTCAGACGTGAGGCCACAATACAAAATTCCCCAATATTTGAAATCTCGAGCTCTGATAATAAATAAAATTGCTCATGAAAAATTTCGCAAAAATCTGTTGTTCGGAGTCGTCTTTAAACTGTAGGTCCCGCCACTTTTGGACAAAATAATGCGCAGAGAACATAAGTGGCATGAACACCTAGGTCGTAATCTTGACTGCGGGATTGTAATGTCCAGTTATATATGCTACAAGGCAGTTTCGTTATGTTTCGTTGGTTTCTCATGTAAAAATCCATTTGTGGTACTGGTGGCTAAAAGGTTATGGGCCAACTTGAAATGTTCTAAGCCTGGGCGGCATTAAAATATCCATTCTGTAAACAAAATTCAGCGGAAGGCTGAGGAACAATAATGGGCAGTGTAACAATAATTTTTACTAAAAAGAACTAGGCTTTAAGTGCGAAACTCTACATTAGCTAAATAGCAACTGAACGCACGTGAATCTTACGTTGTAGCCATTCAGGTCCTCAATCCTGATGAAGACAAGGTCTCGCCGAAAATCATCTCTAGCCAATAGATCCATTTCCATATCTGTGGACACCTAAATTAACACAACTATCGCTTCTAGGATACCAAAAACCCGAGCACAACACAGGAACACTGTCATTTCAAACACACCCATGGTTACTCTAAGCCATACTATTTACGTTGAATATGTCAA
>QOCX01001669.1:16435-29295 GCA_005959815.1 Sarcophaga bullata | reverse complement strand
AAAACAGGGCTACCATACATTTGAAATATATTTGCAAACGACGTATTAGTTTTACTATTTTATCAAATTTTCTATCAAATTTGCTTATAAAATCGAATTCAATTGTTTCGGAACAAAAATTAAAATTAAACCAAATCAAGCTGAAATTGTTCCAAACAAAATTTACTCTCTCCCTCTCTCAAAAAGGGAAACGTCAAACTTCATATAAAAAAAAAAAATTTTTTTTTTTTTTGGAAAAATATTTTGTTCCGAAACCATGGTGGAATCCAGATTTAAAGACAGATGTTTGAAAAATTTGAGAAACTTTTCATGGCAATTTTATTTACTCTCAGAGTTTTTGTTACATTTCTGCTAAGGCGAAGCCGCCAAAGAAATACCTTTTCATATTTCGTTTAGTTTGAGATGTCTAACGTGGCGTTTGAAGTACCAGTAAAAGGACTAGCGTACTGTAAACAATATTGAATGAAATTAACGCTTTCAGTCAGAAACAGAAATGACAGNNNAAATGTTCAATGCCGCACAACAAACAATTTCTGATCTTTTTAAAGGCCATGAGAAAGATGCAAAAATTTGGAAAATCTGGGATATCGGAACATCACTTTTGAAATTTTGCATCAAACACATGATATTTCTGTAAGTGTTGTATCGAATTGTTACTGGCAATGAAAAATGGATTTATTTTCAGAATCTTAAACGGAAAAATTTGGCACAGTCATCAACTTTGACAGCCAAACCCGATCAATTCCGCAGGAAGATACTGCTGAGTGTCTGGTGTGACCAGAAAGGTGTGGTGTCTGTTCGAACCGTTTGTACAGATTAGTGTTGACGACAAATTTTTCAATTGAATCATGCATTGATCGATAAACGAACAGAATGGACCACAAGATGTGGTAAAATAATATTGGCATGCAACTGTACACAAAGCAAATATGTTTCGGGATACAATCAAAGCATTGACTGGAACCTCTGCCCTACCCTCGTATATACCGTACTTGGCTCCCTCCGTCTACTATTTGTGTAAATTATACGTAGAAATCAAATGAAAGCCTTGTTTCATGGGGAGCTTAAACACAATTGTAGTCATAAACATAATATCCAATCAGGAATTTCAATTTCAACATGAACAATTACTTGTTAAAAATAATCTTTTAATTACTTTCCTCTCCTTTAGCTGTTATTTGGAAAGTTGATATTTTTTCTCATTATTTACAGCATGCCACGTTGAATTCTGAAAAATAATAAAAAAAAGAGCAAATATCCCCAGGGAAGCAAATTTATTTGTTTTCTGATGTTAATTGCATTGACCCTATAATTTCCGTATACTTCATACTCTTTTTCTCTTCTCAGAAAAACTAAAGAAAATTTTACTGTAATTGAGAAGGAAATAGAAACTATTAATCAATTGTTATTGTATTAATTATAAGCTTAAAGGGAATTCATTTAACTCATCCAACTCTTTTAAGCTTCTTTATAATACTTGCAGGATATAAGGGAATTAAAATAATTGAAATCAATTGCTGCTCAATTTTAATGTATTTACGCAACATACAAGGCAATGTTTTCAAAAGAGGCTAAGGATACTTTCTGTTAAAAGTTCCATCCACGAAACCTACGTATTAAATTTATTGCTTACGAACTAAGCATTGCTTTAGGGAATATTAGGCTTTTACAATAGCCTGTCTCCTATCATCTCTTCGCTCGCTTTGTGAGTTCAAAATTAAACAAGTTTTCATGGCCACGAAAATCACAATCTATTTAACAGAACCTAGAATGTTTGCATTGCAATCAGCCGCTTAGCTCAAGAACCCCTTTCTACGATAGCTTATGAGGCATTTAATTCCCAGAATCTTAGCTAATTAAGCCCCAGTTGATATAAGCTGCAGATATTATCTTCTCTATGGCTTATGCGATCAAGACAGTACTACAGAACACCTTGAGTACTCACGCAGCACATGTTCAATGCGTTAATTTTATCCACAGACTTTGACGTCTGCTGAGTTCATCGTCAGCAGTTTGCGGGAAAAGAAAACACCATAACTACGACCACAAAGCATGTCAAATCATCAACGTAGACCTCAAACGAATTGTTTTATAAAGAACTGGTTACTATGACGACATACTGTAACTCCATAAGCTATACAAATGCTTTTGTTCTTCTCCAAAAGGAAAAACGTGTAATTAGCACAGCTTGCGTTGATGAACTTAAGGTCACAAATATTGGATGTACGCTGTCGAACAATGATTTACCAAGTATTGACAATTTGAAACTGGAACCGTATAAAGTCGGCAAGTTGGAAGTCATCATGAAACTTTCCATGTAGACTGCTTTTACCACTCCAAATTCAGTCGCAAATGTCATATTTAGTTGCAACTAGTCTTCAAACTGAATAAGTGGGATTTCGAACGTCTTTAGAGTAGACTCTCAACCAATTGGTCGCATTATCGAAATTCAACAGGCATTAGCTTAAAAGCTTTCAAAGAGATCGCATTAAAGTAAATCCAACAGAACTGTTTCTGTTCTTGTTGGTGTCATGTGCGAAAAATCTACTTCCGACAATCCACCAAATTAGATCAAATGCATCAGAAATTGCACAACTAACAACTAACAACTGCATATCAGCCTTTCAAAGTCACAGTGGAATACATAGTCAAGAATGTGGATCTCGAAGATGTTCAGACTTTTTGCAATCGGGGTTACACAAGCGCGAATTACATGAAAAATCGTAAAACTAATCCTCACTTTTGTTTCTTCAACGTAAAATCTGATTGTCTATTGCGTTTTCCTACAGAGACTTCCGAAATTTAACAGCTGATAACGGCCATTTGGTTGATGAGCGGATGTAACATTCAAAATCATTTACAAAAAATAAAATTATCTGGCTGACTGTTCTGGGCTGAGCTCTTATAATCTTTATGAGATTCCACTTCTGGATGAATAGGTAAATGAAATCCAAAATCATGCAAGAAATTCCCAAAAAAGTCAATGTTTAGTGTGGATTCTGTGGTAGCCGTTAGCTAGCACTGTAGTTCGACGATTGCCAATCTTTTGTTCTGAATTGGATGATCTAAACACCAACAGGACACCGATATATGCCATGCAGCTCATACTATATTCTGTACGAGAAATTTGAGGTGCAGGTGATGTGAACGCCGACCAGATGGCGCTTTTTCTTAGGTCGCAACATACTCGTATAATATATAATACACGCTGATGTACAATATTTCATCTTAAATGTTTCTCTTCACATAATTAATGCACTCCAGATATAAATTGACTTTCTTTTACTGCATGTGTGCGCATTTTATAAATTATAGCCGAACTTCAAACGTTTGTATTCATAATACTTTTTGACTTCATGGTCAAAAGTAAACAATTTGCTGAATGTATTCGTATTAAATTGCATGAGTTTAATTCCCATTAAGAAAATTTATTTTAAATTTTGCACATCCATCCACTTGTCACTGCGATTAAATTTCATTCACGTACAAGCTTACGTAGGAAGTGATGATGATGATGATGATGATGAGCATTATGCAGATTGAAATGAAAATTTTAATAAGAATTTTACAATAAATAATATTGTTGTATTAAATAATTATAATTATACTACGTGACATTTTATGAAGGCTTGCATTTGTTCAAATTATTGTCAGTTTAAGCATGGGATTAAAAGTAAACTATTCGCCTTAGTAGAGTGACTTGTTGATCGTTTTATTCCTAAATTGTTATTTTTAAAAACCAAATTACCCGCAATAAAGAACAGGATTCTTATTAAGAAGAATATTTTAAAATTTCGTTTCGATCACCTCTGAATTGGTTGCACTAGTGACACTCAAAGTCGCCGACTCAAGCTCCGCGCTTCAAACCCCAGCTCAGACATTTCGAACGTAACGAAATATGAAAAAATATTGCTGCGGAAACTTTCTCTCTGCTAGCAAAAGACTCTGATAGCAAAAAGGCATGACAAGTTTTCCAAAAATCTGTCCTTCGTAGTCAATATTACACAGCAGGTACCGCCACTCATGGATAAAATTAACACACACAACATGGGTGCTGTGAAAAGATAGGTCGCAATGCTGACTAAAGTGTTGGTCGATTTTGATCACTTTTGTGCAAATTTCGGGTGCTTGTCATGTCAAATGCTGCAACATTAGGTGATTGTAATCTCAGTCACACTCTTTAACATGGCCCAACAAAAAAAGTCTAACGTTGTCAATCGACGTAACCAAACCATGAAATTACAATTTCTAGCAACTTCTGTCTGGCTTGTGGCATCAGTTTGCTGAAACAATACGTCTTCCAGTTGATAATCTTAAATAAACAGGCCAAAAGACTTTCGACAAATCACGCCCCAATAACACCGCCATGCCATAATGGGCACCCTTTCGGCAATCACTATTGAGTTTTTCAAATACTGTATGTGACAATTATTTGCTTGTTGAGTTAAACATCGAATGAAAACTGAAATTGTTATTCCTTCATGGAAGTACGCCCTGAAAACTTAAATCCTTTTTGGGAAAACTAAAAACTCAAGTTTATGCAGCCAGTTTTTCATATTGAACTGAATTCTGGTTTCTAGAGTCAAATCAAGAGAAGTCACTATAGTCTAGTAGATAGTATGTTGGCTTATTAAAAAAGAGACCGTGATTCAATCCCAGTCTAGATATTTAGACCAAAACGATAAATAAAAAAATATTTCTTTCTATGATTTCCTCTAGTTAGACTCCTGATGAAAACTGTGAACGTAAATAAAATTTCGTTGAAAAATATTACAAAACTGGCATTAAACTGAAAAGGCCCTGACTGCTAATAGACAAATGGTAGTAGGGTATTGGCATTAATAAACAACAAACATAATAAAGAATATTTATTTTAATTCACTCTACATACATATTCTATCACAATATACTTTCAAAGAGAAATTTGACTGAAAATTCATAAAATTTCTCTCAGAAAAAAAATTTAATTTTTCTTTTTTTTCCTTTTTTTTTTGCATTTTAAATTAAATTAACCCAGTAGGCGTTATAAATAAACAAATTTAATGTTGCCACATTTATGCGGATATTATTGATTGTGTTGTTGTTGTTATTGCCGTTATTTTATCATGCTTGTGGAGTAACTTTTCCTGTTGTAAACACATGCCATAATGTTGCGTTCAAACTTGATGCCACAAACAAGTCGGTTTATACAACATTTATAATAAAAAGAAACGGAAAATAAGTACTGTGAACATTTTTATATAAAAATAAAATAAAACAACTACAACAACAACAAAATTTATTGGGTTTGTCGAAAATTTATGCGCGTATGACTTGTAGCATATTAATACAGCCCAAGTATAAGAGAATGTTTTCCTTTTTGATTTAAGGATTATACAGTCATTTAGACCTGCTAAATGATAATAATGTTATGATGGTTTTGTGTGTATGTTTGAGTGTGGCATGTAAAATGAAATGCGACATAATAAAAGATTTAAAGGATCGAGACGCTAAGTAAGAGAATTGAATTAACCTTCTTTTGGGAAGCTTGAAATGTTGGCAGTATTTAAAAGAATAATTTAATTTGATTTTTTTTTTGTGTTAATCGTCCAAGCATGTGGAATTATTGCTTTATTTAATGCCTCTATTATTATGTGTTTAATTATGTCATAAAGTTTATAAGCCAATAACACGCACAGTACGGTCATATTTTGACCATTTTGGTAAAGATTATTACGTTCAAAAGTCATCACTTTATACTCTTGCTGTGATATGTATAAAGTCAAGAGATAGTCCTTAACAATACAAAGTCATTTAAGCGTATATCTAGACGTAGATTTGTCGATTTCGATTGTTTGACACCAATTGGACAAATATCAGGACTTTCAGCTACTTACCAGGAAGATGGGGGAGACTCCCAGGCAACTATACTCACTTACAAGATTGTGATACTAATTCTCGAAGTATTTCAGTAGTTATCTGCTTATTAGACGTCAGCCTGTGGTTCAACACTTGGCTGAAACATCTCGAATAAAACAAAACATGAAAAAATGACATCCTCTCAACAGTCTCTTCCTGCAAAAGCTCTGAGAGTAAATAGAAATTGCAATGAAAAGTTTCTCAAAACTGTGTCGTTCAGAGTCAACCTTAAACTGCAGATCCCTGTACACATGGATAAAATTAACACACACAACATGGCTAATGGGAGAAGTTAGGTTATACTACTGTCTAAAGCACTGTAAGTATACTTACTAATGAACGCTGTACTCGAATTTTCTCCAGTTCTGCCTAATATAGTTTCCATGGTTCTGATCTTCACTATCAGAAGCTTTCAAATCTTTTTTTGGAATTATCATTATCACCATTGCGTTTAAATTCGTTTAAACATTTTGCTCTTTAAACAAAGCATCTGTTACCCAACGGCAATCAATTTAAACATTAATGCGATTAATTTTATGAACAAAATAAAATTATTAACGCCATAACAATGAAACAAATTAAAATTTATAATTTGATTACACACGTGCACAATGTATTCTTTATATGCCATACACATGTATTTATGATTGTTTATTATTATTATACAATACATTTACGTAATTTTATGCACAAACGTACTCTTAATTGTAAAATTAAGAATTTGAGCACGTATGCCAAGATTTATAAGACGATTACCAACGAATATCAATTCATGCAGATTACCTACCCCCTTACACGTTAGTTTGCGGATGCTTTACTTATTATTTGCATTGTACGAAAGCCTTTGTTTTGTCTATAAATCTGAGATGTTGATTTAAATGAAAATGCAATTTTTCTTTATTTTCTTATCTACTGTCTCTGTCCCTTTCTCTTTCGCTCCCTTCATTCGAGCTAAAGTTAATAAACATTGAGTGACGTAAAAATAATCGGTTCCCTACCAACCTAATTTATATGCATGCACTGATATGTACGTAAGAAGTGGGATAATAAAAGTATGAACGAACATTTGTAGCAATTATCACGTTTACTTTAGTGTTTGTTGCATTTATTATGTACGCGCTCTACAAACGTTGTGAGTTTTTTTCTTTCTTTCTTTCTTTCTTTTCATTTTTCCTGGAATACAAATGCATGCAAAAATATGGATTTTATTACATTGTAATTGTGAGTACAATACATGTACATGCGAACAGAGAGTTAGAGAGAGAAAGACTCTCTCCGAGAGAAATATTGTATGAATTGCATTGAATGTATGCATTTAAACGTACATATATATCAACGTTACCTTACGTGTAAGCATATGAATTTTAAAATTACACCTGCATACGTGTACGTGTATATGTGTGTATGTATGTATAGGTAGTAGTGTTGTAGTGTTAGTTATACTTGTTAAAACAAATTATACTCAGATTCATTATTATGCCAAGTATTTTATGCTATTGGGGTAGGAAAAGCATGTGAAAAAACTGTAGCATATATTAAGGGGTCTAGTTAAGTGTTACACTGTTACAGTTTCTAATTAGAAAGGATTAGAAACGATTTAAAGAGACCCTATTTGAAATAAGGCGAATAGAAAAACTATCAAAAGAAAATATTTTTAATTGACTCTTGTTCTTCTTCGTTTTTATAAATATTTTAAGATTACTTATGCAAAATTCTTTGTAGAAAATTCAACTGAAGGACACAGTGAACCTAGTGAAATCTTTAATTCCTTAATTTACTTATCTTTTCAGCATATACAATATTTATTTGACTTATGCTCATACCCCTAAAACAAGGCAGTAGATTTTATGCCTATACCCAAGGATATTTGTTTAATAAGCCGAACTTTGTTATGCTAGAAACCTTTGAAAGGATAATTAGCAGTCAGTGGAAATCAATGGGAGTGTATAGTCACCTCCTAGATTGAAAGCTCTTGAAGGACAAAGTATATCTTGCTGCAGCATGTATTGACATTTAAGGAACTTTGAACAGTGTTCGTACCGATACTTTTATTCAGTCCTTAGATCAGCTCCAGATTAGCCTAGATTTGAGTGAATGGATCGATGATATACTAATGAATAGGTGGCCATATTAGGGCCTAAGGAATAATATTTCGTAAGTTACACTACCTACCTAACATACATAATTGACTATTACAAGCTTTCAGCCAAGATTACGGCCTAGCTTCTCACACCACTTATGTTGATTGCGTGTTAATTTTATACATGAGTGGCGGGGCCTGCAGTTTAAAGTCGACACCGAATGACAGATTTTTGAGAAAATTTTCATGGCAATTTTAATTACTTTCAGAGCTATTGCCAGGAATCTGCTGAGAGGTAATCGCCGAAGAAATATTTTTTTCATATTTTGGTTTTTGATGTCTGACTGGGGATTTAAATCGTGGCCAACACACTAACTACTAGACTACGGCGACTTGTAAAGTTACCCCATATTTTAATCCCACGTGACATCTGATGTAACCGTAGTACTTCAATTATTAAAGTATACCTTAAGCTGGTCTTATCAACGGTAACACACTGTACGTACTCCAGCTTTTGCACAGCTTATCAAGGCAACCAGGGATATAAAAAGATTACTTAGGCGGTATCTTGGATTGCAAATTATGATGGAAGCTATATATGCAGGAAAGAGTTATGAAAGCACATGGATATTGGTCCATATGCTATATTGAAGGGGCATAAAATCAAAATTTCTAGGTTGAACTAGGATGGATGAGAAAATCTCAATCAAAACAATGCAGCATTCAAAGAATATGTAACCTGGAAATAATTGGCGTTGTGAGTATAACTTCAACGATGAGAAATTCTATGGTCTTTTCACTTCTGATTTGAAAATTGAATAGGACAATGAGACATACACCAGAATATCTATAAAAATCTGAAAGGATACGTCATATCTATTATGATCAAGTCCAAGTGGCACTCGGCTACTTAATAATAAGACGATTTTCCTAGTAGTGGCATGTGGGAATAGATGTTCGAATTTTTACTGCTATTCACATAACTGAAGTGTACTGCTAAACATGTTCTAGAACGGTTTTAAACTTTAACGTAATGATTTACAATGTTTATCCATATGATGCAATGGTAGTGGTAGCCACTAAGAAGTGGATGTAAATTATTCGGCATGCAATTGATATGACTTACATAGCTAAACAATCATTTGAGGAGTAGATAGAGATTCCCTGTTACTTGACTATACGGAATAATGACAGAAAATGAGTATTTATTGCATGCTATTCGACAATATCTATCAAAATGTTTTGTTCTCGAACCATGAGTGAAGCATTATTAAATACTTGGAGAATAGTAATTAATCTGATAGTAACATTAAGGCTCTTTTCCTAAAATCTTAAACACACGGGCTTCTGATTAAAATTATACAAAATCCTGCCGTAGTGTGTTTTATAGTCCACCAATAAAAATCGAAAAAATTACAGAAAAAAAGCTCGCAATGGTATTTTGTATCAACGAACACATGCACACAACAATTCTGTAACAAATACAGACAAACAATTAAACAAGTTCATAATTACAGTACGGCAAAAATAGAGACACACTGTTGCTTATATTTTTGTTTAGTTTGTTTAACAATTGTTCGCATATGCATACATGTATGTACGTACTGACTGTAGCTTGTAGTTGTTCTTCTTCTACAGTTTATGCTCTTGTAAAAATTACAATATCTATTTGTAGTTGTAGCAATTGTTGTTGTACAAACTACTACTAGTACTACAGCAACAAGCAAGCAATTGTATATGACTTGTATAATGACTATTGCCAACACTGACACTTCCACTACTACAATACAGCACTAACACTTGTTAAAGCAATTCCAAAGGTGTTCTGAATACATATACAAATAAAAGTGCGTTTATGAGTGTTTTTTGACACACACACACAGAGAGAGAGAGATAGAGCAAGAGTGCGAGACATGAAGTTGGTTCCCATGTCAATATGACAGTGACACTCTAAGCTAAAATGGCCTAAGGCATCTCACAATGAGAAACTCTCTAAAACCATTGCATTACACGAAAATTTAACTTGTAATAGTTGTCATCTGTTAACAACAGTTCATAAAAAAACAAAAAAAAAAAAAACGTGAAGAGAAAAAATGATTGTGAATAGAAAACGAAAAATAAAATGTTACAATACAACTGCATTAAAAAAAAAAAAAAAAAAAAAATAAAACAAGCATGTGTAATACATGCAGACAATTGAAGGTAGTAAAATATAGACTTTCAGTCGGATACTTTGTCATGTAAATACACTGAAAGGCAAAAGACTAAAATATAGGCTTGCCACAATACCTGCGTGTAGATAAGATAATCCTAACTTAAGGGTGGTAATGACCAAATTATGATGTGCAAGCTCATAATTTGGCCATACATAATTGGCCATTACAACCCCTCAGTCCGGATTACGGCCTAGCTTCTCACACCACTTATGTTGGCGGCACCTACAGTTTAAAGTCCGAACGACAGATTTTTGAAAAACTTTTCATGGCAATTTTATTTACTTTCAGAGTTTTGGCCAGCAATCTGCTGAGAGGTAGTCACCGAAGAAATATTTTTTCATATTTCGTTTTGATGCCTGACCGAGGATTTGAACCCTTTCACTACCTATTTGACTACGGCGACTATTGTGAGCTTACACTGACACTATGGCTCTATGATCACAAAATTCTTTTGGCTTAATTAAATGAACAGAGCACCCAATGTCAATAGGACGGCATTTTCACATTGAATAATCGGCCACCAGAGATTTGAAGGCATGGGCAACAGGATTTCAACAGAAAGACCCCACATAGGCCACAATGGCAATTTCAGAGCTTAGAGGTAATGTATACTGGCCACTGATATCGAGTGATTTGACTACGTTTGACACTTTCTTAAGGGGTCTTAGGTCCATGCGAATAAACCACAGACCACAGTGGTCATCAAAGCCAACATGAAACATGCCAATGTTCAAATTCAATCTCATTTATGCTCCAAATAGAATGGCTTTGTGGTATAAAAGTCTTTTTATTTCTTGTTTTTCCTTCATTTTCTACATTCTAACGTTTCTCTATTCGAATCCTTTATAATGTGACAACTGAAATTCCCATACAGAATACAACAATCTCCTACATGTACGGTAAGAATGTATAGAAATGGAAAGCTAAACTGGTTGTAGTTTGAAAAAAAAAAAACATTTTTTTCCTCGAATTTTTTTCTATAAAGAAGCATTTGCACTTACGACAATCTATGTATGTATACGACCGACTATCAGGCATACATACATACATATATTCATACATTGCTTAACATGCTTAAGCAATTGTACGTAATCATAAAATTTATGTGTCTTTAGTTGTTTGCCATATGCTTTGAAGTAGGTTGAAAAAAAAAAAGAGTACAGAGGGAAAAAAGAAAGAAAAATAGAAAGAAAATAAAAATGAATGCAGACAGAACGAATGCTGCCAATAAAATCGTTTATGCATAAGTTGCTATCATTTAACAATAACTAAAGGTCTTAAATTTAGAACAATAGTTGGCTAAAATTTAAAAAAAAAAAAAAAAAAAACTTTCTGTTAAGCAATGTAACCATGAATGAAACATCTGTCTTAGAGCATTGTGGAGACTGATAAATACCTGATCCAACCATACAGTACAATCCTTTATTTTAGAATGTTAAGTTTATGCTTGAATATGAGAAGTAAGTACAGCTGGGTTGAACGGTTACAACTTTTATTTTCTATCGTGTACTTTCATTACGAAAGGAATTAAGAAAGTCCTGTTTAGGCAAGCAACACCATAATCCAAGAGCAACAGACATTTGCCTATCCAAACATCGAAAATTAAGTGCCGTAGTCCAGTAGATACTGTGTTGGCTTATTAGATGTGAGGCCTCGATTTAAACCTCAGATTAGACATCTCCAACAAAACGAAATATGACTACCATTCAGTAGCCTTCTGACAACAACTCTGAAAGTGTTTTTTTTTTGCCCTTCTGTCACGTCATTGTTATGAAAATACTATCAATCGATCGGAGGCTAAGGAGCATATATGAGCTACTATTCTGTCAGTTTTCCCTTAGCAACGTAGCGGTGTCTTTGAATTAGATCTTGAGATAGAGAAGAATTTCTACTCCGCAATATTGGTCGTTGAAAAACAGTTCAACGACTATTGTAAGCTTATGTTAGAGGGAGAATAATCCGATATAAGATCTTAAATTGTACTCAAGGCATAGGATATAATATTTAGTATAGGAGGGATGTGCAACTATGCCCATATAGTTTACCATTAAAATACCACATAACATGCTCTTGACTGTCGGCATAAAGGCTTTGCATTTCCATCATGTTTTCCTTAGAATAAAGCTTAAAACCAGTTCGAAAGTTGAATTAATAATTAGGAAGTTATTTACAGTTAAACAAAGCCTCTTCACATTGCTATGCAATACGAAAAATGACTCTTATAGATATAAAGAAAAAGATATCTTTAGGATTCAATTTAAATGATTCGTCTTCTATTCAATTTAGGCCAGATGAATCTGTTATTAAATAAAGTTCACTTCTCAGTCCAGGAAAGTGGCCTTTGCTTAACGTAGGTCAAATATAGACCTATACTCATGTATGAATTAGTATTTGATGGAAGTGTGGTTGTTTTACATTTTAAAATTGGCATGAGATTACAATGAGTATGGAATGGAATGGAAGTATAGATGACATCTATGCGTCCGCTAGAATAATTTTGGAATTCGTTACGTGACCTATGTAAAGTTCAGATCCAAAAACAAATTACCTTTAAAATGGCATCACTATGTGTTTGGAAAGAGCAAAAATCGATTAGTAAATTTGCTGAACAAAATATTTAATAGAGTTTTTCAAGTCAATTGGCAACTCTATTATTCCAGAATCTG
>QOCX01001669.1:0-11346 GCA_005959815.1 Sarcophaga bullata | reverse complement strand
GTGTTTGTAAAGTAGCACTCGATTGAAAGCCGCAGGCCAGCTGTCGTAGCTGTCGACCGGGCAGACCACATAGAACTTGAAAACGATCCATTCTGAATGACCTGAATGAAACCAATCAACCATACTTAGTCAACAATTACAACGTACATATATACATACGTATACAATTGGTGATTATAACCCTTCAGTCAGGATTACAACGTGGTTTCTCATACCACTTATGTTGTATGTGTTACGAACGACTAATTTTTGAGAAACTTATCATGACAATATACTTTCAGAATTTTTGCCAGAAATCTACTTAAAGGCAGAAGCCAAAGAAATATTATTTCATATTTCGTTTCCTTGGTTTGAGCCGATGTGTGGTTTGAACCGAAGTCTCACTTCTAATAAGCGAATACACTATCTACTAAACAACAGTAACAATTACAACATTACCGATAGAAAAGTTTTGTTGAAATCCTGTGCTAAAAAAAACAACCAAATTTAAACCCTATAACAGGCCATCTTCCACTTCCAACTTGAAAACAGCTGAGCCAAAGTAATGCCTCTAAAATGGTCTACTAAATTCACTTTTCCAGCAAATAACACGCCGTATAACACAATCCTCATAGCATGAGCACGAAAACGACCTGTTTTATTATCACAATCAATTCGGTTTATCAATAAAATGCGAGCATTTCTAGGGAAATTTATTACAAATGATGCTTTCATAGATTGTGTGTGTGTGTATGTGTATGTGTTTTCTTTTTAAATATTTAAACACTTCAATCAAATATACTGTTACTGCAAATAAATTTGTAAAGTCTTCGTATTTACTTGTCAAACTTTTTTGCACACAATAATTTAAAATCTACGTGACCTAAATATCCAATGAAATGCTGGGAACATTTGCAGGGAACATATGGTGAAAATTTGTTGCTTCCACTAAATTACTTCAACGTATTCAATTTATAAGTCCTTAGGCTTAGTACAACAAAATTATGTGTAACTCATGATAATCTTAAAACGTCAATTATGAATTTATAAACAGACAGGGATTTTAAAATACTCATGCCATAATAAAGTTCTTTTAACGAAGTCAATATATTTTTCATTTTATTTAAAGTTTTCATATATGAAAGTTAGGAGATAACCTCAAGACAGGAAAATATAAATATTTTGGCAGATATACGAAGGAGTTAACCCATATCAGAATCAGCGGAAAATATTAAAGAGATGCGAAATTCCGATGAGCGTGTAAATACTTACTCTACTTACTTAATTGGCCATAACAACCTGATTAACGGATTTCGGCCTGTAGCAACACATTCTTCCTGGCGCCTCTGCTTCTTGCGCGCCTACGCCAGTTGGTCAACACCAATCGATGACAGGGCTTCCTCGACTTGGTCCTTCCAACGGATACAAGGTCGTCCTCTTCGCCGACTTCCGCCAGATCCCCGCATCAAATACCGTCTCGCCGGAGCATCCTCCTCCATTCGAACGACATGGCCGAGCCAGCGCAGCCGCTGGATATTAATATGCTGCACAACGTCCATGTCGTTGAGGACTCATACAGCTCATTGTTGTATCGGATGCGGAAATCTTCGCCAACTCGCACTGGACCGAAGATCTTACGTAGGACTTTTTCTCGAATACTCTCAAGGCTGCTGCATCGGTGCTTTAATAAGGTCCATGCCTCTGCGCCATAAAGAAGCACGGGTAGATGAGCGTCTTGTAGAGTATTAGTTTTGTCGCACGAGAGAGGTCTCTGTTCTCAATTGCCTATTGAGACCATAATAGCACCTGTTGGCAAGAGTGATCCTGCGCTTAATCTCCAGACTGACATCATTTTTGGTGGTAACGGCGGAGCAAGATAAATGAATTCCCTGACTACATCAAAAGTATAGTTATCGACCGTAATCTGAGAGATCAGTACGCCGCACTTCTCTACTTATCGATACAATACTTTGTTTGTCCTCATTTACTGCCAGACCCATCTTCGTGTAAATAAGTGTGAGAATAATGTGATTTTGTAAGTCGCCTTAGTCTAGCAGGCAGAGTGTTGGCTTATTGGACATAAAGCCACGATTCAAGCCACCAATCATTCCAGAACGAAGTATGGAAAATGTTTCTTCGGCCACTTCCTCTCAGCAGTCTTCTGCCAAAAACTCTGAAAGTATATAAAATTGCCATGAAAAGCTTTACTCAAAAATCTTATCATGCGGAGTCGACTTTAAACCGTAAGTCCCGTCACTTATGGCTGTGTGCTATGTTGGCTGCAATGCTCAATTATGTATGCGTGTATGCTATCATCTCTCAGCAGTTTTCTAACAAAAACTCAGAGAGTAAATAAAGCATTCAAAGTTCACATTTGAATTGTAGGTCTTGCAACTCATGTGTGAAATTAATGGGCATTATGTGGATGGTGTGTGAAGCTCGATCGTTGACCTGACTGGGCAGGTTGTAATGTTCAAATATGTATGTATGTGTGTATAATATCATCTCTTAGCAGCCTTCTAAAAAAAAAAAATTCGGAGAGTAAATAAAATTGCCCTGAAAAATTTCTCAAATCTACAATACAACATCGACGTTGCATTATACTTTATTTGGGTGGTGTAAGAAGCTAAGTTGTAATCCTGACTAAAAGGTGTTAATGAACAAGTAATTAAGAAAGATACGATTAAAATAAGCACTTAACTTGTTAAACTCATTACAAAAAAAAAAAAGAAAAAATATGAAAAACATTTACGATTAGTTTTTACATATTTTTCCCATTACAACTGTCATCCCATGGCCTATCATTTCCATCTGAACATGACAAAGCTTTTGTTTGTTTTGAAAATGGAAGAAAATTTACCACCATAATAAACACATAATACATGGCGATTTTGTGGCTTTAATAAGGCTTTTGAAATATGAATACCTTATTCATACTCTATGGGTTCAACCACTCACAGATGTTATAAATGGGCTTCATATAAAGGACATGACACCTTTGGCGTATTAAGCATATTTTGTAATTTGTATGACATTCTATTGGGAATTTTAATCTTTTAACATTGAATATCAAAAGATTATATTTTCTATACCTTTTTGGCCATAACAAAATGTTGTAATAAATTTTATGCCATAAAAATGGTGGCTTTAAATACATGATTTTGCAGAAAAAAACTTTTTCTACATGATAAATGTCTCTTTTATTTGTTAATAATTTTTGTTTTTAATTAAATTTAATACAAAAGAATTCTTTAAAATATTTTCCTTTTTTTTCCTGTCATAATTTTTAATCATTATGTATTAAAAATGCACACACATTATTCTCAAGTGTTTTATAAGCAACATTTAAAACCGAATTTTATTTTAAATTATGGCACAGCATGTGTTCATTTCAATTTCATATTTTTTGGCTTGTCTGTGCTTATTTTTTGTCTGAACTTTTCTATGGCATGATACTGATATGACGTGACAGTAATTCGTAATTAACAGTGAAAGAAAGAATTTCATAAATATTTATGAAATGCCGTGTAGACCATAGGTACAGACAGTTTCTGCAATTTTTTTTATTTTTTTTTTTACAAATTCACTTCAATTGGTATTACTTTCAGGTAGTTGAGTTTATTAAGTTATGAACGTAATAAAGTAAATTATTTGCTGATAATTGTTAAGAATAACAATGAAAAAATTAATGCACAACACCATTACATAGATTTGTTAGGGCCATTAAAGTTCACTGGAACGTTTTTATTGATTGGAGTCTGCTGGGTTTTTTCAAGGGCTTTAAAGCCTCAAAAATCGATTACTTCAAGGACAGCAGCAGCATTAAAGGCAGAAAGATGAATCAAACTTAAAACGTTATACAACATGATTGCATGAGTTAGAGGATATGCGTAAAGGTATATTGGTTTGCTTGGTTAGACGTGGATTTTTCCTTAAAAATCAAATCGAATATCAATTTTTATCTTTTCTGTCTGACTAACCAATCAATTTGATTTATTGGTAGCATATTGCAAAACAATTCTTGTATCATTTAAATTCCAAACACATCGTTTTATTTTTTCTGTCTTTCAATTAAATTTTTTTTTAAACAAAAAAATGCCTCTAAGTATCAATTTCACCCAGCATCTGTATGTATATGTTTGATACCCTGGAGTATATTAATAAGGATTGTGTGTGTTACAAATTTTTTAAATAATTTGGAATTTCAAGAAAAAAATTTCAAGAAAAAAATTAAAATTTAAAAATTTATTTTAAGATACTAAAATTTTAATTTCTGTAGAAAATATAACTGTAAACGGCAGCAAATTATTTTCATTCCGAAATATTTATTATATTTTCCTTGTTTCAGGCTCACTACCCCGCCATATGAAGATTAGATCTCTACCCTCTAGAGTACTTAGCACTGCTCACATACAATCCATTGTAGGGAGCACATGTTATAGGATATGGGATAAACCTCGGTATGTTAGCAGATAAGTTAGGTTAGGTCGGAGTGGTAGCCTCTGATATAAAAAGAATCACTTAAGCACGCAAAACGGCCCGTTGTAATGCCACAGATGGACGCAGTCCCTCTACCAAAGCCAGGGACTAGGAAGAAGTCAGGCGCTAAACAAGCGCTAAAAAGCGCTAAACAACAAATTGCACGATTACCCACGCCGGAAAACCAGCCAGAAAATCTAATAAACGAAGCTACATCCTTGACGCCAATAGATGTTAGCTTCGCGGCCTCGTCTGGATCCAGTCGTCCCTACTAGGTATCCAAGAACGAAAACCCCTGTGGAGGCAATACTCCGCAGGGAGATAATCGATGTTCAATGCAACCACCGCATCAACCTCCAAAATAGAGGAAT
Source organism: Sarcophaga bullata (assembly GCA_005959815.1). Classification (NCBI taxonomy): domain Eukaryota; kingdom Metazoa; phylum Arthropoda; class Insecta; order Diptera; family Sarcophagidae; genus Sarcophaga; species Sarcophaga bullata. The sequence continues at coordinate 6,517 of QOCX01001669.1, read as the reverse complement.
GACCAGAAGATATAATGTGCCAGCGAGACATAGCACTAAGTCTCATCGCAGCAATCTTGGTTGCCTGCCTGGCGAGAAGCACAGTAGGAAACCAGTTAAGCATTGCGAATAATGCCTTTGTGGGGGTAGTGCACAAAGCACCTGTTATATAAAAGGCCGCGAAACTTCTGACCTTATCAAGAAGTCTAGCGTTAGGTTGTTTGTTCACAGCAGCCCACCAGAAAACAACACTGTTAGCAGATAACAACAATGCAAATTCCCTGTCCAGCAACTGCTATGTTTCCACGCAATGACATCTACACACTGAATCAGTGCACTCTGATGAAAGACGACTGTAGTGGCCTGCCTGTCTGGTAGTATTTCTAGGCACTGAGTTTTGTGTAAATTGAGCACATCTTTCCACATCTTAAAGATCTATGACCTTCAGTCAGGATTACAACATAGCTTCTGACAGCACTTACATATGTTGTGTGTTAATTTTACTTGAAGCCGTCTTCGAACGATTGATTTTTGAGAATGGCAATGGCAATTTTATTTACTCTTAGCGTTTTTCTTTCTTTTTTGCCAGAAATCCGCTTAGAGGAAGTCGCCGAAGAAATATTTTTTCGTATTTCATTATTTTGTTCGAGACATCTGACCTGAGGCTTGAATCGTGACCTTATGTTTAATAAACCAACACTCTACCTACTGGAATACGGCGAATATTTCTTAACCCCTTCTCATGTTCCAAAATCCCGTCTTGACTTACAAAATAATCCCTTTTTTAAGAGAGTATGCTTCCCTACTAATCTATTCATTGTGTTTACTAATTCACATTGAAAAGCACTTCGTAGGTTCTACTGGTTTTGTCTGGGAGACACACACCAGTTCGAAGTTCCCTTATGAATTTCATATTAGACTTGTCTGCCATCAAACTAATCGTAATCTAACAAACCATATCGATAAGTACGATCATCCAATGCTATGAATAGTATTTAATACTGTAAGCACTGCTGGAGTTTTTGAAGTCCTAGATCTGATAGAGAGCCTTAACTCGCTAACTCAATACCAACTATGCAAGCTACCATCTTTGTATTTTCTGTAGTTTTAATAAGAGCGGGTATGTGAAGTAACGTTATAGCTTGTAAATCATCGAGATCGGTGCGAAGACATGTAAACGCGTATGACATTTGTTTCTATGCTAGGATCTGTACGCCAGAGCGGAATAAAATGAGAATAAAATGTATCATAATCAAAACAATGGAAATAAATATGAAGCCCTTGGATGACTCTTTTGAGGCCGATTGGCGTTTCATACACTCGTCTCCAGCATTTCGAAACACAATCTTTTATATGACATTGGAAATAGAATCAGTCAATATATTACAAATATTTACCACCATACTTTACATGCCTATAGAATTTCAAATGACCTTAGCAAATGTAAAAAATTCAACACTGTAAAATATTTCAAATTAACCGCCATTAATATGACGATTTAAATTATAAAAAATGATGATGCTTTAAACAAATTAAGAACGCGGTATTATAACATTAAAAATAAATATTTATTTCGCAAACAATAAGTGGGAAAAAAAGGCATTAAATTTGCTTTTACTTTAATTGATTTTGTCAGAAACTTTTTAACGTGTGTTAGCAAAAAAGGCCCTAAGTGGCAGTTTTTATTATTATTTCGTTGTCTTACAGTTAAACTAGCATTTAGCGAGCTCTAGCAGCTAACTGAACAATAGAGTAGCCATCTTTGTGGCCTAGAAACAATACCTAACTGGAAAATATTGTGCCCAGGAATTTTTACGAATTGAAGCAATGGTCAGTCCAAAATATAAGATATAATACGTAATTATTTCTCTATTCACTATGCGCTAGCATTTTTCGCTTTCGATTTCGATTATTCAGTAACAGTTCCATACCAAGCAACATGGTTGGTTATGAAATGCTGGCCTGACATAACATAACATAATTGATCATTACAATCCTTCAGTCAGGATTACGATTTAGCTTCTCAAACCACTTAAGTTCTGTGTTCATTCCATACATGAGACGATTCCGAACGACAGTAAATTTCATTTACTTTCAGAGATTTTGTCCTGAAATATGCTGAGTAGATACTGACCTATTGCATAAGGTTGAGCCAAAATAATAGCCTTAAGGCAGCCGCTATACGCATCCAGTTCACAAATATTTACTGGCAGTATACCGACCATTACGTCTATTTTCAGGATAACTTCGTAGTGGGTAATTTTGAAGGCGTTTGCAAAATAAGAACACATAACTTGAATAAGTGAGATCGGTATTCCTCTCCAGGCTTTCTCATATGCAAAGGAAAGATAATGAATCCACAGATATGTCTCGTCCGCTACGAATAAACTTCAAACAATATCTGCATTAATTATTCCCGGTTGCTACGAGAAGTCGCCATAGTCTAGTGGGTAATATGTTGACTTATTACTCATAAAGCCAGGTTTTGAACCCCAGATCAGACATCTCCAACAAAATGAAATTTCAGCAAATATTTCTTTCGGTAACTTCCTCCAAATGTTTGTCAAAAACTCTGAGAGTAAACAGATCTGTCGTTCGGAGTCGACTCTAAGCTGTAGGTCCTATCTCTCATGTGTAAAATTAACACACACACAACTTAAGGTATTTGAAAAACTTGATTTGAGATGTGGACATAAAATTTAAGGATTCATTAAAAGGGAAATGTCAACCAGGCATGTGGTGAAATAGTTACGAGTACATACGGTATTACAGCGGGACCTTAAATTGCTTTTTTTAGGGAGGTGCTGCCTATCAAGTGCACTATAACATTGCGGCAAAGAGATAGCAAATTAATTTGCAGCAGATGGCGCAACCAAATCAAGAGAACTACCATAGACGTGACGAAGACTTGGGTTAACACTTTTACAACTATTTCCTTGAGAATTAATCATGAATTAAAAAAAAAGCGAAAAATATTTTCTAAAATGGCTGTTAATTCACTTTAAGGCCTCCTGCTGCCAACTGCTAACATTTGCCTTAATTGTACCATCTTAATTAGCTCACATTCATTTGAGGCGATCAATAATAATAATAATAACAAAAACAAGAGAAAAACAAAAGAAAAACAAAAAGGAGAAAGGGAGTTAAACAAGTGCAGAACAAAAGCGAACAAAACTTTTACGCTGAGCTGGTGGTAAAGTTCAGTTGCAAAAGGATAAACTTTATCTGTAGAAATGATTGAATTTTACGTACCTAGACGTTACGGTGGTAAAGCAATCGTTTGTGGCGTCCTTTTAAGTATTAAACTGCCATTTGCATTATTGTTTACGGGTGAAAAACGAATTGGCATTAAAAATGCATAATACAAGCAGGTTAAATGAAAACCAATCCACCCTCCCTCACTCTCCCCATACCGTTTTATTCCAATTTCTCTTTCTCTCTGTTTTTTGCAATTTAAAACAGGATTTTATTGTGTTCTTAACAAATGAAAACATCATCAGTAAAGTCGTTTAAGATTCTGGTTGACTTAAGCGCATGTATTTCACTGTTTTCCCATGCAATTTTAATTTATCAATTAAAATTAAATTGAACTGTACTGTACTATACTATACTGTACTGTACTATACTGTACTGAACGGTATTGTAAAAAGAGACGAAAGAAATTTTCATGCTTGCCATATTAGTGTGTGGCATGTTATTTACTCAGCTGTAAAGAATAAATTTCTTGAAGGATATTCGTATCGAAGCGCTGAACGTTTTGTACAATTGTATTGCAAATTGCGTATGTATAAAGCAAATAAAGAATATTTTAAAGACATACATACATACATACATACATACATACATACATACATACATATGTATCTATTGAACAATATGTGTGCTCATATGCAAATTGAAGAAATGTTGACATATCTGTTGAGTACTTAAAACTCAATGAAATGTTCAATTGAAAAAGAATTCTCGAGTAAATTAATGTGAAAATTAAAAAAAAAACAAAAACAGTTGACACACTCGACATATAAATGAGTACTTAAGATGCGTGCCATGCAATAACGCATGTTTTTTAGCTTGGCAATAAATTGCTTGGTTGCCTACACAATATGACATTCAAACCAATACTAGATATTGTAACAAGTAACTCTCAAACTCTTGGTATAATAACTATTTCTTGTAATAGTTTTAAAGGCTTTTGAAAGCCTCTATCTTTGCTTTTGCGGTGGTATAAATCGGCTTATTCTGTAGAGACCAGCCTGAATGGAGTTAAGCAAAGCTTTTCTTAGAGGGCTATGTGTCTTGCTTAATGGATAGTTGGCTGCTCTAATAAGGAATTAAATCAGCTTAAGACAAGGTTTGGACCACAAGAAGGCAGTTGCAAGACTCTCGCAGAGATATGCTAAGTTACCCTGTCATTGTCACACTAGAGACATTAAGATTTCAGTTAAGCTTGGATTTGGTAGAGTAGTTGGTTTGATTTATCTTGTTACACTTACAGAGTGAATATCCTGCTTATTAAAGCTACTAGAACGGCATTGATACTGAAACTCTATCCCAATTTAGATTTTGATTTCTTTGACTAAGTATTGTGTTCTGAGGACCAGTTTGTGGGTTATAGTTCCCTTACGTTGCTGCTTGGTTTCGAAATAGTGTGCGTGTGAGACTGTCAAGCATATTCTGTGCTTTTGTGTCTCTGTCAATAATTTCGAAAAGTTAGGTTTTCAGTTAGGATTTCAGGCCTGCAGTGAAGTCATTAGTTGGCTGGCTGGTAACATGATTTTGTTACTTCTTACTCCCTATGCTTTTGCTGTTGTTGCCTTATTTGATGCTAAGCTAGGGGCCTTAGAGACTAGCTGAAGGATAGTAAATGGATCAATTATGTACGTATGTATGTATATATGTATTTAAAAGGACCATTTTGGAGGAGGCCTTTAAGAGATTCATTATAATACAGCTTTAGGCCTATTTGTTCAAATCAAAATGAATAGCAAGCAGAAAATAAAACGTAGGTGCTACACGGATTCCAATTTTATTTTATTTTTTTTAATAAATTTTTTTCATTTCGTTTAATTACTTTTCTTAATTGACTACATATATGGGAATGCAATTAGACTTATCGTATAAACTTTTAATTTTAATGTGTTCATACTTTATGCTTAAAGTATGTTTACCCAGCAATTTTCCAAAAAATCAGCTTTAAGGAGATCAGCAAATTTGCATAATTCCAAAGGAATATTAAGAAATTTCTCATATTGGGAGAGTACTTTGGCTTTAAACACATTTCTTAAGAAATATTTGCCTTTCGAAAAGCTATCGAAAGTATATATTTGCCCTTAAAAGTAAAAGTATGTGTGTGTGTGTGTGTGTGTGAGCCTGAGCGTTTCAAGCATACAGAAATTTAAGAATTCCATTAGCGGCTGCTCATGATAAAAAGGAAGACAAAAAAAAATATTTTTTGTTCTTTTGTTGATTTGTGCCTCAAGGAATGTTTATAATTTTTTTTTTTTTTAGTTTTTCAGTTTTTTCATACTGAGTGAGTGAATGAATGAAGAAGGAACGAATGAATGAATGAATGAATGATGGAATGAATGAAAAGAAATATTAAAATAATGTTAATATTGCTGTCATATTTGTGTTGTACCACATTTGTGGCATTTCAAATATTAAAAAACACGTACAATATTTGTATTTTCAGTTTTCATGCACACACATACACACAGTAGATTAGCATGTAAAACTTTTGGAAAAATATTTTTAAAAGAAAACTTTTTTTTTTTTTTTTTTTTTTATTTTTATTTTTTTTTTTTTTTTAATGGAAATAACTTTTATTAGCAGGCGACAAAAGCATAAGCACTTTACAAACAAACATACAAACATTTGTACACGCATACACGTATTTATTTGTAGTTTAGTTTCTTTGGCTTTGTGTGGCCTTTTGCTTAAAGCCTTTTGAAATAAAAAAATTTTAAATTATTCAAAAGTAGTTTTAATTTTGTTTTTATTCGTGTTCGTTCAATAAAGTCTAAACAAAATTTTATTATGATTAAAGAAAACAAACAAACTGTGAAAAAAGCATAAAAAATACAAAATACGTTTACAAAAAAAAAATCTCTTTTAAATTTAAACTTCTTTCCATAATGAAATTCAAATAAATTTTCTCAAAGTAAGTGAGAGATGATCAAGTAAAGTGTTAAGCAAATATTTACTATAATAGAAGAATTGAACATACCACTTTATTAGCATTTAATTGGCCATTAGCATTCGGCTTATTGGAATTCGGTCCGCCTTTATACATTTATATCAGTAACACCAATCGATGACAGTTTTTCCCCAATTTGGTTCTTTCAACGTAGAAAAGGTCATTCAGGAATTGGTTGGGATATATGCAAACAAGGTTAAGTTTCTGATTGTATTCAATATGACAACATTCAAAATGCTGCTTGTCTTGCTGTATTCAGCCTTCCCGAAAATCCTTCTAAATGGTATACTACATACATACACACATACATAATTGGTCATTACAACCCTTTAGCTAGGATAA
>QOCX01001668.1:7108-20174 GCA_005959815.1 Sarcophaga bullata | reverse complement strand
GCAATAACTGACAATATTTTTTTGATTTTTGTTGGTTTTTTTTTTTGTATCTTTGTTTGAGGCAACATTGGCAGCATTTACAACGAAAAAGAAATTGAAATAAACTTTCAAGTAGACCTTGATGGCTTAAATACAGCATTGCCATAATATGCTATGCTGAGGGAATTTTTGTTATTTTTTGATTTCCATTCTATTCTAGAAGCAACATAAGGCGAGAAAAATAATCAAAAAACGAAACGAAACGAAATCGTATAACCTTCATCAGCACCCGCCTTTAATGGTGGAAATATTGATGGCTTGGTAATGGTTTGGCAAGGTTTCCTGTGACCGCACATACGGTAGATAAAGTTTTTTCAACTTTTTTTTTTTTTTAAACAAATGATGACTTATTTTTCTATCTTTCTCTCTTTCTCTCTCTTCCAAACACAGTCTTCTTGTCCTATTGGGGTAGTAGCCAACAACCTGAATATTTCCTTTTTTTTTTTTGCTTGCCTTGTTCCACTTCAATTTATTCTATTAGATGTACACGGGCTGCAGCCTTTACAACTGTTTTCATTTCCATTCTTCTTTCTATTGCGTTGCATTGCGATGGTGTTTCTGATGCTGATGATGATGACGTTGACGCTGATGCTACAGACTAACCCAGCAACCTATTGCTCTCATTAGCACCAAAATAAAATACAAAAAACGAACAAAATATGGAATCGTTAGTTTAAAATCATGAAACTGTTGTGTGGCATCAATTCCATTCATGTATGTATACACTGGTGCCTTAGTTTAGCGTAGCATAGTACTTGGTTATGTTTGTTCGTTTTGCATAAATTTAGTTCTGACATCACATGAGTGGCCTAGGATTGTCCGCCAGCCTGCCTGTCACTCACTGGCCAAGTACTTTCATAAAAGGAGGTCTGTCTGTGGGTTGACTGTTGTTTTTTTTCTTTCTTCCTTTTCTGCTTTGAATTTATGGCATATTTATTTAGGCATCAGATTTATTTTTAACAACGGCAAGTTTTGAGGTTTGAGAATGGCATTTAAATTATGGCCAGTAATCGACAATTAAACGAATTATGTTTTCGAAAAAATAAAGAAATTGTTTTGTTAAATCAAATAAAAAAAATTAATAAAAAAATTTAATTTTTAATAACCCTGTCCACAGATTAAGCTTTAATAGCAGGGTTGGCATGTATGATGTATGAATTAAAGGGCNTTAAAGGGCTCGATTGATGTGTAATACAAACTGCAGAGACTATATGTAATGATTTTCGAATTGCAAAAAATTAAAAGTCTCCAACGAACGGCAAGTAATTTATTTAGAAAGCCTTCTGAATGGACATTCGAAGACTAGAGAGAAAAATGTCAACAGCTTGCCACCTTAAGACAAGGAATAGTACTCAGTCAAACTCTCACTCAAACAAAAACTACGTATGTTCGGTCAGAGAATGTTTTTGTTTTTTTGGTAAGAAATAATGGCAACCCTGCCAGTCTAGGACTTGTTGGAAAATTTCATTAATAAAACAGAAGCAAAGCAATAAAATAAAAAGAAAATAATTGAAAGGATACTTTGACTACAGAAATAAAATAAAAAGGGGTATAACAGCAGACATAGCTTAATAGATAGTGTGTTGACTTATTCAATCCCCACGTCAGATATCTCCAACAACAGAAATACGTAAAAAAGATTTCTCAGGTGACTTCCCCTCAGCAGATCTTTGGTAAAAACTCCGAGAGTAATTAAAAATTGACATGAAAAGTTTTTTAAAAAAAAATCTGTTCTTCGGAGTTGACTTTAAACTGCGAGCTTTGTCGCTCATGTATTAAATTTACGCGCACAACATAATTGGTGTAAGTAACTAGGAAGTAATTCTAGCTTAAGTATTGCAATGACCAATCGTGTTCTGCTTTACCTATACCATTAAAATTTCTCCAAAAGATGTCATAATCTACCGATTAGCAATGTCGATATATAATATCGAATAAACTAGCCTCGTTGGAAAATATGACAGTTTTTATTCACAATCGAATTGTTTTCGATATCAGTCCTAATCGATTTATGGGTCGGTCATAGTTAATGTACAATGCCTAGTTAACCAATTTACAGATCGCTACTCCACTCCACATCTCTATAACACGTCGACAATAATGTTGTTAGCATATAAAAGGGTTCTGAAGCGCAGTTGACAGTTCCGCTTGGGTTATGGTCACTACTGATCGCAGTAAACAGTGAAATAACTTCCAAGGCCCTTAATTTCGTGTTTAAAAAAATTTTAAATCTTTCGCGACAATTAATTATTTTAATTCGCACTCGAAAAGTTACACTTTCTAAGTAGTACCAAGAAAAACAGTATTAAGTACTCTCTCCTCTCCTCTCCTCTCTCTCTCTCTCTCTCTCTCTCTCTCCCTTTCACACAAAATATTCTAACCACTTGCATATGTACGGAATTTTAAGGAAGCAGGTAACACTGTTCGCACACTCAATATGCATTGCAATTTGAAAATAGAGAGCTATGGGTATACTATATAAAAATAAACAACAACAATGCAACTATATTTACATACATACGTCATTAAAAGAGCATGATTATTGATGAACTTGAACTTGAAGTGTTTCTCCAATTTTAAGAAAAAACAAGAATAACAACAACAACTGCATTGTGTAAAATTAGTTGTGCTGCTTTTGAAAAAGAAAACAAGCAAGAAAATAAAATTAAACTCTCAGCAACAGCTGAACATCATTATTACGATCTTACAACATGATTATGATGGAGAAACCCTTTACGACGTTAAATATTGCTAATGAATATGCGTAAAACAAAACAGAGGTCAATAAATCCACAGAGTATATATGCAAATGGCAATAGTGAAAGAGAGAGAGAGAGAGAGAGAGAGAGAAAAAGAGCAAGAGAGTTTGTGAATGAGAGCAAATAAAAGCAAAAGTTACTTAAAAATAGAGAGCCTAACAAAAGCATGAACAATCATGTCTACCGCAAACAGACAAAAAAAAAATAATCTGATTGTTGTTGTTGTCGTTATAAAAAAAATCCCATATTAAGAATGTTACAGTTATAATGAAGTTAAAGTTTTATCTTTGCCTTACCTTCTTTCTGCTTCTTCTTCTGCTTTGATGAACAATTTTCTTCTTTAGCACACATTCTATAACACTTTTATCAAACAAACAAACGCACGCACTTACACTTACACTTTCGCTAATGCATTTAACTTTTTTATTAAAAAGATATTTGAAATAATGAAATTTTTTACACACACACCCATTTAACACTTTACACGTAATTTATTTAAATTATTTGATAAATATTTAAACGAATTTTAATTCTTTCGCGACAATTAATTATTTTCGACGCCGCTCGAACAATGAAAACGAGTTACACTCTGTAAGTAAACGATTAACTGACAAACTTTAGTATTGCCATCGTCGGATTTGTCTAGTTGGTTCATATAGTTCATATAGTACAAAAGGGGACTTTTTTAAAAGTACTTTAACAGTTTACACATATAACTGACCTATATCCCCCTTCTTAACTTAATACCAAGGAAAACAGTATTAAGTACTCTCTCTGTCTCCCGCACAAAATATTCTAACCACTNAAAAACGAACGCAAAGTGCAGAGCACTTTAATACCAAGGAAAACAGTATTAAGTACTCTTTATGTCTCCCACACTAAATATTCTAACCACTTATGTACGGAAGTTTTAGCAAACAGGTAACACTGTTCACACACTCAATAGACATTGGAATTTGAATTTGGAAGAGAGCCGTGAGTGAATCATAAAAATAAACAACAACAACAATGCAATGCATTTATAATTGCCTACGTCACATTAAAAGAGCATGAAATTGGTGAACTTGAACTTGAAGAGATTCTCCAATTTTAAGAAAAGCAAGAACCACAATAACAACTGCATTACGCAAATTTGTTTGTGTTGTATGTATTTTGTTATTGTGCGTAGTAACTGTTAACAATAAAATATTTTTGTCTACTCACATGAATATGCAATANNNTTTTGTTGAACACAAAGTCTACCACAAATGGAAGTTGGTTTTTAAGAATACAATTTAGGGCACATTATAGCATTTTAAAGTGAGAAATTAGATACTGAATAGAAGTAATAGAAGGTTTAGGCTTAGGTCAAGGGGTTTTGTTAGACTATAATACTCTACGTACGTAAAATTAAAGCCAAATTTATTATGAATTTCTTTTTAGATTATAAAAATGTAAGTAAATAAGTAGTAAAATTGTTTGTAGGGTTTCTATTGGAGGTTTTGGAGATCTGCTCTGCCTGTTAAGTCCAACAATTTCTATGAAAAATATCGATATGCGGAAAACAGTTTCAGGAACTATGCACTTTTTTAAAATTAATTCATTAATTAATATTTTTTTCATCTCTATATATATGAACTCGTATGTATTTTATTTCTTCTTTTAGGGATTTGAAATTTTTTTTAAATTTTGCAAATAATGACTTTCACATAACCTATGAACTTTAAAAATTTCATTCAACATTTAGCATCATATCATCTCTATTACCATCTCTGCACTTAGCTTATTTGAGAACTGACAGTATGCTCTCTTCAAAATAACTTTTTAACTCTCTTTCTCCAATAACACATATTGATTTCGTCATATATTTCCAATGCTTCATTATGTTCTTCGTTTACATTTCTTTCGTATCGTAATTTATTGTTATTGCTTACGATATTGGCACGTGATTTCATATGCGTTTTTGTTTTGTATTTTTTTGCTTTTTTGCTTAGACGCTCTTGCTCTCTGGCTCTCTGTGCTAGCCAGTGTTGCAAGTAATTTTTTTAAAGCTTTTTATTTCTGGAAAAAACCTTATTTTTACAAAAAAAAATCTTTGTTTTCTACGAAATTATCAAAATCTTATAAAAAAATATCGGACTCCGATGAATAAAAACTTTTTTCATCTCAACAAAAAAAAAAGGAAAACTTGGCATATGGTAACGCTCATCATAAGCCACTTTATCTTGCGAATTATCAAATTTTTTCGTTGATGCTTGCGAATATTTTCCAATTCTCGTTACTCCCATTACTTTCCTATATATCCTATTTTTTTTTTATAATTATTCGTGTAGAAAATTTTCGATAACTTTTCTTATCTTATTAGCGATATTTGAAATGTTGTCGATAACTGTATGTTTTAAATTTTTTTGATTAAAATCCATTTTTTTTCGATAATTTAAAATTTTTAAGAATTTTCTTTCGTTTCATTTCAAAATCAATGATTCCAAAGTAGTTTTCGATAACTTTTAACATTTTCTTTAAATTTTTGTAATCAAATTATATCGGTTCTGAAATTGTCTTCTAAATATTTTTCTACGGATTTTTTTCTGAAATATTTTTCGATAACTTTGAAATTTAAATTTAAAAAAAATGTTTTCGATAAACTTTTTAAATATTTTATTTTAAATATTTTGCAACCATATTCTATCGGATCTGAAATTTTCTTCTATATATTTTTCTATAATTTTTTTCTGAACAACTTTTCGATAACTTTTGAAATCCAAATTGTTCACAAAATAGTTTTCGATAACTTTTTAAATAATTTTTTTTTTAATATTTTGCAATCAAATTATGTCTATAATTTCTGAAACTGTCTTTTAAATATGTTTCCATAATTTTGTTTTTCTGAAAAATTTATCGATAACTTTTTAAGTTAAAATATATGCATCAAATGTAATCGATAAGTTTTAAAATTCTCTGCCAAAAGTTTTCGATAATTTTTTTAGAAGTAAATTTTCGAGTAGTGTTATCGATAATTTCAAATTACAAAGGGGAAATAGTTGTTTATTTCCATTTGAAATTGTTTGCGGTAAACAAATTATTAAAAGCAAAATAGCATCACTTTGACCCTAGAAACGTTTCTGTATTTGTGTTAAGCCTTTAAAAGCCTTTAGTTTTTGTTTTTTGAAACTCTTAATAAAACAGCGAAAAAAGTTTTTAAATCCTTCATTTTCTATTTTCGAAAAATTTCCAAAAGTTCTTTCAACCTTTTTGTTGTTGTTGTTATTGTTTTTGTTGTTCGTTAAATCTAAACTACTTAAAAGTTACCTCTGATTATTATTGTTGTTGTTGTTGCTGCAATATTAGTTACTTAGTTGTGTAACATACAGCCAGCCATCCATCAAAAAACTGAGCAGCAACTTCTAGCCGTGAATGACTGGCTATAAGTTGTTAGTGCCACTTCTGCTTTTAATTCACTGTGGCAGCAACTTTAGTAAAATATTTTTTGTTTTTTTTACTGTTACTGTTGCAACTACTGAATGCAACTGCAACAGCGGCAACTTGTGGCAACTTGTCTTAATTAATTACTTGCCAAAGTGCAGAACGTGGTTGTTTTCTTTAAGTGTTTTACGCACATTACACACACTCTGTCTAATTAGTTCAACTATACCACTTCCAGCTCTGCACCTTTTTCTTTAGACGGCCTGTTACAACGGCTTCTTGTATTCCAGAGCTTGTTTTTATTGGTTTTCCTATTGCTATTGCCTACGTAAAGAAATTCTGATGAAAATGTATGTGAACAAATGAATGAATGCGGGAAAGAATGAATGAGTGAATGAATGAATGTGGAATTATTTTGCCAATGAATGCTGCTGCTTCAAATTTATTTTCATGCTAAAAATTTTTGATTCATGGCTTTCAAGAGTTTGTGAAAATGTTATTTAAAGGATTTTAAATTGAATTGATGTTGATGCTGATGATGCTGTTGCAAACTAATATTTCATTACAACTTGTAAGCTTAACGTCGCTTCCTCCGTCTTCCTTCTTTTTGCTAGTGATGCTATGTGGCATGGAAATCAAGGTAATGAATGCCTTCTCATCTGCATAACATTTGTTAAAGCAATGTTTTGCTTTCCTTCAGTAAGTTTTTTTTTTAATTCTTTTTGTTGTTGTCGATTTAATGAATTTTGACAGGTTTTAGCTTATTTTGAGTAGAATTTAGTAGCATTAGTTGTCATTGTAAATTTCGCATTAAATTGAGAACAACCATCACAGCCTGAAAGAGAGCAGCCAGCGCACAAAAGCACAGCAGGAACTCTAGTTAATGATTCTTAAGAAAATCAACAAGTTTGTGATCTAATTGAACAAATGCACAAGACATTGAAGCAGTGTCATACCATAGCATGATGCCATAGAAATCCAACCAAATTTGTTTAAATTGTTAAAAAATTAATTCTGCACCCAATTGAGCAATACTTTATTACATGGCAACAGACATGGCCACATCACAATGGAGGCAATGAATTTATGAGTACAACATTTTCACATGTAGAGACTAGGCTAGGCTGACTGGCCATCAAGTTTTAGGCCGTAAAGAGTTTTAATTTAAAGGCCCATTAGAATTAATTTCGTATTAGAGATTGCTAAACGGTATGACGTTAACAGAAGATTTATGACAATTGTAGCTTGTAATTAATATTACAGCACAATACAGAACATAATCTGATCTGTCTGTTAAACGATGAGAATACAGAAAAAAAAATTTGTAAAGAATTCCATGCAAATTAAGAAAATTGTACTCGATCTACGTCCAACATGTTGTACCCTACTCCTCTTCGAGTCTTAAAGCTTTGGAGCCTTGGAACTTAAAGTCTTGAGGTGTAACAAGCATGTTGCAGCACAAACATGTTGTACTCTACTCTTTACAGGATTCTTTGATTAGAGTCTTGAGATAGTCTTTTGTTGCTTTAAAGAATAGAGTTCTGAGGTGTAATAAACATACTTAAAGTGAGGTTTACAACCTAGTTTCTCACGCCACTTATGTTGTGTGTATTAATTTTATACATGAGTTCTGGGACCTACAGCTTAAAGCCGGTTCCGAATGACAGATTTTTGTGTTACTTTTCATGGCAATTTTATTTTCTCTTCGAGTTTTTGCCAAAAATCATGCTTAGAGAAAGTACCCTAAGAAATTTTTTTCATATTTCACTGTTGATGCTTGAACTGGGTTTGAACCGTGACCTTACGTTTAATAAGCCAACACACTGCCTGCAGATGCAGCATAGTGTATTAAGAAACAAAAAAAATCCAAAATTCTAGTCTTGTAGCCTTGTATACAATGTCCAGTAAATCGGCACGTATGGTTAAAAACAGCATTGAACTCGTTTAAGTTGAGCTCAAGTCAACTGCCAATGTACAAAAACGAAAGCGTATTAAAATATCTAAAAAGGGTGCGTGATAATCGACAATATCTGGCACAATGCTTCTCCCAATAAGCTGCAATCACATGTGCTACAACACATATTTAGAAGAACGTAGACACAAACAACTGGCTTAAAGACCAACAACATAGCATTCAGACCGCTTTCTAGGATATCGGAGCAAATCTTGCTTGTCCATTTGTATGCTCCAGTTCATATTTAAGCGCTTGGCAATACGAGAGCTAACAGGATGATCACCCTGATCTCGACCTTTATTCACGACCAGCTGTCATACTATCGTCTAACAAGTCTCAAAGCAAACTAGTTTAAACAGACCAACGAGGACACACCGCACTCCACTGATTAGGTTACATTAAAATTGGTGAGCTTTTGATACCAAAGTCGCACTTGAGGCACGCATGAGCGGTCCGTTGAAGTGTGATTGCACAAATATTCGCCGTTTCTGCAAACTAGGGAAGAAACTGGTTAGCGCAAACTTCGCACTTCTACATTGACCAGTTCAATGTTTCTTAAACTCGTTGTTCCTTTAAGGAGCAAAGGAAATGCCGCATCTTCTTGCCTTGTTTATTTTTCAAATTTTTTTTTGTAAAGGATGGTCATTTCAACTCTGTAGTTGGCCCTAGGATACATAGTCCTTGGAGTGGTCTGAATAGTACTACTTAGACTAACGAGTTGTCTGTATAAGGGTGTATTAGTAAGAGAATATCATGGAACAGTAACTTTTTGGCAAATCTTCCTAACATCCGTCTACCTGCCTAACCTTCCTTAAGGTATTGATGGTTGACTTTACCCTCTGCCCTAGCTACAAGGCCCCCACTGATCCCAGCACTCGCCGATCCTTGTGAGGCCTGACAACTTGAAGATAGTACGGTACTGTTTGGGGAAGCCTGAAGCCGAAGGCTGTGTTCTAGGTTGAACCTACGAAATTCCTACCAACAATGACCAGATTCGATGAAACTTACAGGGAAGTGTTGCTTCCCACGTCCTAAGAACCTATCTGCGACATGGTGGACAAATGTTTGGAAGATGTGTAACTCAAATAAAGAAGAAGAAGGAACTTGTGACTCAAATCAAATGGCGTTCCGGCTAATCCAAAGTTTTGTTACGAAGTTGTTTTCTGTTTTCTGCAACATGAAATTGCAAACGTAACTTTCGAATGGAACCTGCAAGGCTCATACTAAAGTTTGGGGAATAAGAGTTCAAAGTTTCACATAAGATGACAAGAAATATTGCCACATGAAAAGTTTCTGTCCAAAAAAATATTTGTGAAGTAGTGATCATTGAAGCGGGGTCTGAAGTTGGCTTCTTTGATGACCATTTCCTCGGTAGTCCTCCTTGAGAGCAACTGATTACCATCAATAAGCTTCTGAAATTTGTCATTCAGAGCAGACATCAAATCGTAGGCCCCGCTGCTCATGAATAAAACAGACAAACAAAAGTATTTCGAGACGATAAGCTGTAATCCTGACTAGTAGGCTACTGATGGTCAATAAGGTATAGAGACTTTGCCAATGCATCCTACATTCTCTAACCAATAATCTCGAATGAATTTCTATATCAGAGAGACAACTAAATTAGAAGCTTGTATCAGAGCTTTGCAGATAGTTTGTTGGTTTATTAAACTTAAGGCCACGGTTCAAACCCGATATCATGGGGTCTCCAATACAATGAAATACGAAAAGAAGATTTTTTTCGTCTAATTTCTCTCAACGGATTTCAGGCAAAAACTCTGTGAGAGAAAATAAAAATTGCCATGAAAGGTTACAGTCATTCGGAGTTATATATGAAATTACAACATCGCAGAAGTGGTGTGAGAAGCTAGGTTTCAATCCTAACTAAACGATTGTAATGATCAATTATGTACGTATGTATTATCAAAGCTTTGTAACAGATGAACTTAATGAGAATTATGGTAATTGTTGTGAAGCAAACAGTGTTACCTTACATTGTACAGAATTTGATTGTTGTAATGTTAATATTGTTGTAATGCTTGTGTTGTTGTTAATGCCATCAAAATTCTTAATTCGTTAAACCAAAGGTATTTCATGGTAAAATTAAATAAATTTTTGACATTTTGTTTCTCATCCCTGGAGCCACGATATACAAATTATTTCCGAAATTCTTAAAATATTTACAATGCACACTTACTGTCTTAATAAAAAAAAATTAACAATAAAACCATAAAGCGCCGCCAAATAAAAATTTTTTTGTTGTGTTTTTTGTTTCAATGCCACAACAGAGCACACGGGGTATAATGGCCGTCACCATTGATGTCGTCGTCTTTATTCTTTAATTTTGGCATTTTTATTGGCGAACATAATTGCACAAAAACTATTAACAGTTCCCTGAAAAAAAAAGAAAAAAAAAGAAGAAGAAGAAGAAAAAGGATACAAAATAGCCTTCAATAGTCTTTTTTTTTCTTTTTTTTGGCTACCGTTTTTGTTGTTTGTACAACTTGATTGATAAGTTGTTGATGGTTCTATCAGGCTAATATTGCTAAGCTTATGGTCCGTTTGCATGGCTGGCCACCCAGGGCGTTGTCTTAGAAATCAGGTAAGAAACTAAATTGTTTGCTTTTACTTTCGTTTTGTTGTTTTGTTGTGTATTTTTAATGCAAAACTTAATTAAACTTTATTTTGCTTGACTCAATTCGGAAATTCCTGAACCTTGACTAAAATTTTGATTTTTTTTTGGCCTTTTAGGCCATCTTATGCATACACATATACATACATTCAGTTAAAGCTGACTCCAAACGACAGATTTTTGAGAAACTTTTCATGGCAATTTTATTTACTTTCAGAGTTTTTTTTGCCAGAAATCTGCTGAGAGAGCGAGTCTCTCAATCTCTCTCTCTATACTTCGTTTAATTGCACATGTCTCGTCTTGGGTTTGAACGATGGCCACACGTCTAATAAGCCAACATAGTACCTACGAAACTGCGGCGATTCCACCTTATGCTTGACAAAATTGAGTATCGAACACGATTTTCCACAGTAAATTAATCCACCTTGAAAGGAAGTAAAAAACCAAGACAACAGTTTTAGTTCTGATGCCTTATATGACTCGGGTATTTAGTTTCCTGCACGCCGTAGCTTGATTATGGATTGCCAAGTAGTTGCCTAGTTTTTTCCACATCATGCATGACTTGAAATCGGTTATGAATACGCCACTCCAATTTGCTCTATTCGATCTAGTATTTCAAAGGAAGATCTTGCCTTCCTTATTAGATCCTTTCACATCGATCTTATAGGTTAAAGAAATAGGCTGCCTAGTTAGATGATTGATCTTCACTAGACTGTGTTTTTGGTGGCCCGTATATTGCAGATTACATTCTTTACACTTCAGTGGTGTGTGGAGCCTTTACCGTTATTTGATGTCGCGACAATTTCGCTTGCAATGCTATAATCGTGTGGTGGAAAATACAAAACATCGTCTGTATAGCCTCAGTTCTAACCTGTAATCTGTATACACAGAGGCCTCTAGTATTACATCACTCGAGTCATAGGAAGCGATCATAACTACTCAGAGTTCTACAATATTTGGTTGAAATGTTTTACGAACGTCTTAACTTCAAAGCGTTAAAACGGGAAGCGTAAAATTTGAAGTTGAGAACTCAAACTTAGCAGAAGGCTATTAATCAGTGCTACTGTGCGCTTCACTAGCTGTTAGCGTACTATCGAAAACACTGCCTGTAACCAGGGTAAAGAGGCCATTACTCCATACATTTGAAACCGGCGATATGTATGACGTCAAATACCAAATGACCCTTTGAGAAAAGAGTTTCCTGCGCAGTTAGAAACGCAAAAACTAAAAAACGCTAAAAACTAATTTCTGATATTAAGAGCTAGGCTAAGAGTAGCTATGGAGTGGTCAACTATAATCTAGCAAAGTTACTGCCAGGACTTATATTAAAAGCATCTGCCACGTCATACATAATAGATCATTACAACCCTTTGGGCACCATCACGAACTAGCTTTTCCCACTACATATATTGTGTGTGCTATTTTTCTACATGAGTGGCGGGACCTATGCCGAATTATAGATTTTTTGAGAAGCCTTTTTATGACAATTTCATTTACTCTCAGAGTTTTTAGCAGAAATCTACTGAGAAGAAGTCACCGAGGAAATATTTTTTACATTTCGGGTTTTATTGGAGATGTCTGACCTGGGGTTGTGTGATACATTCTAATAACCACAACTAACTACACCTGGAAATCGTTTGCTGTAAGTATTGTAAAATTTCTATTAAATTTGTCTGGGGTTTGAGGCAAAGGCCTCATGTCTTATTAATAAGCCAACATACTATATACACCTATATGGCGCACTTCATGGTGACTACAGAACATAAATTAAACGCATCTGCCACCTCCATGCTTAAATAAATGCTTAATAAAAAACACAGAACCGTATAACGTGTTACGTTTGAAAATTCCTTGATTTGATGGATTTCTAGTAGAAATTACTAGAAATACAGTCTATGGAAGTATAGATCCTGATCGTAGATACTGCAATGTGGAGGAAACATATTGTGTTCAAATTTCCAAGATTTAACGAACATCAGATGAAAATACATTTCGTGAGCGTCTAAATGCTGATAAAATACAATGCAATAATAGGGACCTGACTGTTCCAGCAGAATACGTGCGTGGTAGGAAAGTTCATTAAGGCCATGGCAATAACAGCAACCGTGACAGGATGGGAGAACAATGAGGGAGTAGCGTGTAAAAGTTTCTCGAAATGTAATGCTGTTTTTGGAGGTAGAAGGTAAGAATCAAATATCTACAGTGGCTTGCTGGAGATGATCATGTAAACAAAACATAGAGTAATGAAACAGGTATCGTTGATATCTCCGGAGACTTCCTCTG
>QOCX01001667.1:0-11344 GCA_005959815.1 Sarcophaga bullata | reverse complement strand
AACAATTTGATTTGATCGTTTTGTTTTTAATTCGAAAATTCTAAAGGGAATTCATAATTTGTAAAGCAATTGAAACTGTTAAAGGCACAATGAGGTTCCCAAAAACTTCGATTTTTTTTACTATTCCATCTATAAATTGTTTATTTTCTATATTTGTGTATTACATTTTATTTTATTAATCTGTAATTTATAATTTTAACAAAGATTACTGCAAGTTTAACCTTTACAAGCTTTCTGTTAAAAATGTAGATTTCAATTTTTTAGACAATCTGATTCAGAAAAAGTTAACTGCTTATTGTTTCTCATTTTATTGGTATTACTATTGGCGTTATCTACTCATATTGGTACTACTCTTGCCGTTATTACAATTCTGGCTTTTGTATCATTCATGATACATACGACTTTATGATTCTGTAGTGTTGCGCATATAAATTCCTGAAGCTTTCAAAGACTTTGTGAAGTTTTTATCGTAAATAATACATTATTTGCCGTATTTAAGAAAGAATTGAAATGTAATCGTTTCTGCTCTTATTGTTCCCGCTGCTGAAGACTCAAAAGAAGAGGAAAACAGAAGCTCGTCTTATGAACTGACAAAATTTGTGGCATAATTGATATACAGCTAAAATTATGAAGATTGTTTAAAGCTCGATCTATATTAAAAAAAAAAATCTGGAGACATAGGTGATATTCTGTTCCACTCTAATCTTTATTAACAAATATTTTTCGAAAGCATTGCATTAATTGAACTGTTATGGCAACGTACATTCTAGTATTCAGTTCAGTTTCAGATTCAGTAAAAATCGCCCTTAACTCTGAGAAAAGTTGTTAGAATTTTAAATTTATTTCATTAGATAAATTTTAACCATTGCAACACTTAGGACTATTATTACAACTAGCCGTTAAAATTGGGTATAGTAAAAAGTAACTAAGTAACTAAACTGAACTTTAAAGTCTTACTTACTTAATTGGTCATTAACAACCCTACTAACGGATTTTGGCCTGCCTTAACACATCCTTCCAGCCGACTCTGCTTCTTTGATTTGGTCCTTTTAACGCAAAGAAGGTCGTCCTCTTCGCCGACTTCCGCAGATCAAATACCAGTCTCGCAGGAGAATCCTCCTCCTTTCGAACGACATGGCCGTGTCAGCGCAGCCGCTGGATGTTAATACGCTAGACAACGTCTATGTCGTTGAGGAACTCATACAGCTCACTGTTGGATCGGATGCGGAAATCATCGCCAACTCGCACTGAACCAAAGATCTTTCGTATAACTCTTCTCTCGAATACTCTCAAGGCTTCTGCATCAGTGCTTAATAGAGACCATGCCTCTGCGCCATAAAGAAGCATGGGGAGAATGAGCGTCTTGAAGGGTATTAGTTTTTTCGTACGAGAGAGGCCTCTACTACTCAATTGTCTTTTGAGACCATAGTAGCACCTGTTGGCAAGAGTGATCCTGCGCTTGATCTCCAGACTAATATCATATTTGGTGGTAACGGCGCAGCCAAGGTAAATAAATTGCTTGACTATGTCGAAAGCATAAAGCTTTCTGAGATCCAATACGCCGCACGCATCTACTTATCGATAACATATACTTCATATCAAAAGGTTCGGAGAGATCCATTTCTACCTTGATGGAGCTGCAAGAATTGCTCAACGTCATTCTGCGTAGCCTTATCAGCTTCGCAGATATACCGAGCTCAGACACTACGGCCACTGTCCGTTATGGGGCTATCGAAAGCTGCTTTATGGGCAACAAAAAGATTGTGTGTGTCAACATGTTTTTCGTGGGTCTTTTCCAGGATTTGACGCAGTGTGAGTATCTGGTCGATGATGGAGTTGCCAAGTCTGAAGCCGCCTGATAAGCGTCCCATCAGTGTTTTGACGAATGATTCATTCATTTTCACAATACGCCTATAATAACCTTATATGTGATAAGGCTAAGGTTTATACCCCTGTAGTTAGAGCATATGGTAGGGTCTCCCCTTTTGCGTTATTACATCTTAATGATAAAATAAGGTTATATCGACATTGTCGATAAAACTGCTCAATTCAACAAATTTTTTAAACGCAGTGGCAACGACTCAGTGGCAAGCGTAAACTTAACTTTAAAATTTACCGGAAGGATGATCCTCCCTTTAGCTTAACACTCACTTCTACATTATTGTCCACTTATAATAATGAAAAACAATTCATCTGCCCGATCAAATCCTCCATGTAGTTAACGCAAGTTGTAGGTTACACTTACAGTTCTATGTTGTACTATAGCAGCATTTACTAGATGTGTTGAATTATGGTAGGAAACATAGTTTAACTGATTGAATTTGCAAAAGTGGAATGTTTCGCAAAAGAGTACAAATCAGTATATAATATTTAAGATTTAAAAACGATAATCAAAGTGGCAAAAAGTAAAATTTTTCATGCTAAGAAACTACCTACTAGTGCCAAATGGGTGTATCTTGCAAAAATTAATCTCTAAAAATATAATCGAAATTTAAAATTTATTTGAATACGGAACTACAACAACTCCGGGAATAAAGTAATATGTGCAGCATATCAATTTTACCAGACCTCATTCCTACAGAAGAGTAGAAATCTGTTACAGGTAAATCCCGGTTTAACGAACGGTATGTTGTCAGGCCATTTCGTTAAATCAAAAAATTTGTTATATCGAGACTTTTTGAAAATCAAGGAAGACTTATTATTGGCGTTGCATCATACAAAATCCTACTGAAATAATCTCAGAAAGCAGACTGTTTCTGTACTGTAATTCAACTAAAAGTACGGCATTCTGGTCCATTGTTTGGATGAGCGGTGTTACAATAGGGGGCATGAATACCGTCCAAATTTTTCCATCTTTAGTTGATTTTATTAGCTGACTAGGAGCATTATCTAGGGTTAATAAAGCTTTCATTGGCAGCGATTTTGATTTGAAAAACGATTCCGTCTGTAAAAAATTTCACCTGTAATAATAAAAATAACAACAATGAAACAGACCGTACTAACCTTTGGCACAAACATATCATAGAGCCAAATTTTGAATATCCCAGCATTCATCCATGCTTTATTTGTTTATATATTATATAATTTACTGGAAATATTTTGTTACGAAATGACCGGGATTTCTTTGCCTTTCCAAGGAGAAGTGGATTAAGTTTTTTGACCCAGATGCATTGCATATTTTCCCCAGCGTGCACAAACGTTTTATCTGGTAGCATTTTCCAATTTACATCAGTTTAGTCCGCATTGAAAATTGCATCAAGAGTTAAATAGTGCTCGACAATAATTTTTTGCAATTCCTTTTTAAATGGTTCCACTAAATCGGATCGGGACGATAACTTACCTCCGAATCTTTTCTGTATCGAGACAGCCAACCATCACTTGCATGGAATCCACCTATGAAGACGCTATTGTATTTCTATGGCCTTGGTTTTTAAAGCAGTTCCATTAACAGGAATGTGTTTTTTTCTTTGGTGTAGAAACCAACGATGAAGCTCCTTCTCTATCAGGGGATACTCACCATTCTTTAGAGACAGACAATTTTTTGAATCATTTTTGGTAGCTTCCAAATTCGTTACAATTTTTGTTTTACATTTCTTCAAGGTATAGGTTGAAGATTTTGGTATTCCATATTTAATAGAAATATCATTGAGGCTTGTACCTTTGTCACACTCATCTAATATTTTTACTTTTTCATTCAATGAAATTATTTTTCTATTCCCCATATTGTTAACTCACCTTACACTTGCACTCTTAAATACACAATAAATAGATCAAAACACGTATAAATATGTGTAATCATTGAAATAAGGTAACAGTACTCTAACGTCTATTCTTTTGTTTTCATTTTCTTTACTGCTTCTAGTTCGTAATATGTTCTAAATGTTCGCTATATAAGGCGTTCAATGCAAAAATAATAGTTATTTGTTTGATTTTGTTTTGTTTTATCTTAACATTCGCTATATCGAGCTCAACATTTTTGAAACGTTAGCTATATAAGGTATTTAATGTTAGAAATTTGACTGTTCGTTATATCGGATTTTCGTTAAATTGAGATTCGTTATACAGGGATTTGCCTGTACTTTTATTCCTGACAGCAATGTAATGTACGGCCTACTATTGCATAAATTTAGTATTTAGTATAAGACTGTACTTACAGTGTCAAGTAAAACAAAAGGAACAGAAACTATACAAATTTCGAATGCTATTTATTTCAGAAAATACTTCATTTATAAAAAATGCTTTCAGTAATTTATTTAGATGTATGTAAGCTTCGTCTCTTCAAATATCAGCAAAAACAATCAATGTCTTTAAATAAAGGTATGCAAAACAGAAGCAACAAAGTAATATTTTTTATGTCACAGTAAATCTTTAATAATTACGGTAGGTTTCAAAGAGTTCATTTTCCCAGAATATTAGTCCTCAATACTTCAAAGAAGTTTTCAACAAGTCGGGTGATAGTGTCGGCTAATCAAGAATTTAAACTCGATTCTCTCTGAACAAATCTCAATGTGTGTTATTATGTCAATTTCGTGGTAAGGGCCTTCGCCATTAGCCAAAACACTCGTCAACATTGTGGATGAAGTTTTTCACCAGTCACACGCCTCTTTATTCACGTTCTATCGAGCTTCATTAAATTGAAAAATGATTGATAATCACATGTAGGAGTATTCCTGGGTCGTCTCCTTTTATGCTTTACGGACACCGTTCTTACCATTATTTTTAAGCATTTTAGTCAATTTTTACCTTCATTGCATATTTTGTTTTGGACAGCCCTTTTTTTGGTAATTTGGAACTTATGTTTTTATTTTTTAAACGCTAGCTTACCTTGCTGTATATATAAAATTGTTACTTAAATGAACAAAAAATATCAAATTTCTAATTATATTTTATATATATATAGAAAATTTTTGTTTTTGTATTTATTATACGGCAATATAAAGTGTTCTAAATCCTACACAATAAAAAGAGTAATTTTATTACCTTAACTGGTGCGCTGTCACTTGCTCACTCGCCTAATTTTGTATATATGCATGTATATAGAACTACTATTTTCATTAAAATAATAATTAAAAAAGTACTGGAAGAAGAGTTATAAAAATTGTATAAAATTGTTGGGAAAAGTTCAGGCGTCATCGCCTAAACGAGTATAGGCTGCAGCACCTAATCGAAGATTTACAACATTATATTAAATACCATGCGCCTTCAGTTCAAAATCGTTTACTTTAAAAAATCCTTTACTTAAAAAAGTTATCCACTTAAGTGATCTTCGCGGGCATAAATAACCTTTATTTCGCATCGCAGAACTGAATCACACTATGTGGCGTTACAGAAATAGGATTTTTATTTTAAAAATACATCGCTCTCGCGTTGAAACTGGGTCGTCTCGGATTTTCTTTGCAAAAAGAAACTTAGCCAGTTTTCTTTCGATACATGCAAAAATAGAAACTATTCCCTTCCATTAGTTTTATTGACAATGATAATTCAGACTGTAATAGCTTATTAGACGAATATCGCAGCACTATATTTAAATATTGAAAAAAGTGAGCCACTTAAACAAGGTCTTGGTAACCAGGTTTGGCAATGATGGAATTATTAGGGAATCATCAACTATGAGTTGCCCTCAACAAACCTATACAGTCACGAATTCGATCATCTGAACGATATAAATCGAGCAGGAACCAACCTGGTATATTGGTTATTACTGTGTGTCTGGTTATGACAGCGTTTTCCTAAGCATTTCGTTAAACCAAACAAAGTTCAAAGTTCTTTCAGTATTCTACCCAATGTCGCATCCAACGTATTTAACGCTACAGGTCGCCGTTTACTTTATTTTATCTTACATCAGTTTGACGTATTTCGCATTTAGATTTTTGCCTTCATCCCTATAAACTATAATTCGCGCAACAATTAATGGCGGCTGACTACTCACAATACCGTAAAAATTCTAACTGAGGGCTAAAGTAAAGCTGTAATGCTTTTAAAGCTGAATTTACGAACAAAATTTTATTCAGCGTTGAAGGTTTCATTGGGCCGTATTTTCTTCGAAAGTGAATCCGGAATGACCATATACCAACCATTTAGAAACTCTTCATTTAACACGTTTTAATAGTTTTAACGCAGCAGTTTAAAAGCTTATCCAAAAATCAATTTCTGGAAAAAAAAAATAATTAAAGGTTATGTCAGTCAGCATTATGAGATTTTTCGCAAAAAAATATTTCTTAACAAATCTTTTTTCTTAAAATATGGAGCACTCTATCTCTCTATCACTTTTGTTTTCCATATTTACTTTAAATTATGTTTGTTTTACACCTATATAGAGAATGATTTTTTGTCACAAAAATGAGTAAAATTACCTATAGTGGAGTGTTTCAATTTTAGTTCAACAAAACAACTGATATTTTATTATTTTCTTGACGAATACATTTCCAAAGCAAAAATTAATTTCAAATCGAGTACAGCACACTTAACAAATCGTAATTTACAAGCAGTATGTATTATAAAAAAGAGGATGTTGAACATGTAACTGCAGAAAAAGGCATCGACTTTCGAAATATTCTCAGCTTAGAGAAGTAAACTCATTCGATCTTCGGTGTATTCGATGCTATTATTACATTTCTTTCCATTTGGAGAAAAAGTCTTTTTTACTGTAAAGTTTTCCCTTTCCATATAATTCGTAAAGTTTGTACTATTTTCATTGGCATATTTTGTTCCGTTACGTTCAGTTACAAATTTATTCAAAAATTAAACACATTTTTCTTATATTTGAAACGAGCTTTATTAACAGCTTCACATATACATTCTCATTTTTACTATAATAAAAAATGTTAGTAATAAACACAAAAATATGGTGGTGGCTAACAAAGCGCTGTCTTTAACCAAGCTAAATCGTTGCCTGATGCAAATTACTAGATAATTTAACATTAACAATATATTGGCTATTTTATTATTGCTTACCATATTGAATCCTAATGGTAGGTACACACGATGCAATATGTTTACGCAAAACGTTTATAATAGCATGTTTAGACAACATTTTGAATAACTTATTTCGCTCACCCAATTATAAATACGAATTGCATTGTCATTAAATCATTGTCGCTTGTTTTTTGCTTTGAATCAGTCAAACTATTCTCACAAATATTAATATTTTTGAATTATAGTTGAAAACGGAAAAAAGGTAAAAAAATTAAATTATAGGGTTTTAAAAGTATAATAACTTTTTTGTTTAAATTCTCATTTATTAATTATTAAAACTAGTTATTATAGCTAACAAGTAACTTAATTCAAACAGGTTACTAAACATGAAATTTAATTTAATATATATTTATGATGATATTACGTCATCAAGCCAAAAGAGAGCTACTAATTAGGTCGGATGGCTTAATTCTTTTAAGTCTGCGTTCCAAACCAATGAGATCAGCAAGAGATGATACTTCTGATTTTACGTGGTCTCTGAGTCGGGTGTTATGCTTTGTTGCAATGTTTTCAATCTCTTTTCTAACAGTATTTACACCAAGGTCACGATGAAAATCACTTGTGCGTATATACAATGGTGCGTTTACGATTCACCTGACTACTTTGTTCTGAAAACGTTGAAAAATACTTATATTTTTCTCGCTTGTACATCCCCACAATTGTGCTCCATCAGTCCGTAAAGGTTTTAATATTAGATTATATATCAATAATTTATTTTCGATAGACAGTTTGGATTTTCTCCCGATTAGCCATTTTAGTTGTAGTACCATAATTTTAATTTTAACATGCTCTTTCCAGCGTAACCGCATCCAGTGTCATACCAAGATATTTTGATGTATTTGCATACGGTATTTGTATATTGTCCATGAATATAGGGATACCCAAAGTTGATTTATTTGTAAAGTCAACATGTGTTGACTTAGAACTGTTGAATTTTACGCACCATT
The DNA here is from genome assembly GCA_005959815.1 of Sarcophaga bullata. Classification (NCBI taxonomy): domain Eukaryota; kingdom Metazoa; phylum Arthropoda; class Insecta; order Diptera; family Sarcophagidae; genus Sarcophaga; species Sarcophaga bullata. Next base: position 3,422 of record QOCX01001667.1, on the reverse strand, counting down.
TTCTAGTCCATTCTAAGACCGAGGTAAGTGCATTTTGTAACTTGTGCTTCGCTTCATTTTTAGTTCTGGCAACTGACAAAATAGCTGTGTCATCGACAAATGTAGCCATAGTCGTTCCAGCAACGTTTGGTATATCACTGGTGTATAAAACATACAAAAGTCAACTCAGAATGCTTCCTTGCGGTACTGCTGCTTGTATTTTCCTTAATTGAGAATATTCGTCCTTATATTTAACGCGAAACAATACATTCTTCAGGTGTGATTTAAATGAAGTACAGTATGCCCTTGGCAATTGTGTGTTAGTTTCGTGAGTAAGCCCATATGGCTGACTTTGTCGAAAGATTGTGAAACGTCCAAGAATACAGCGGTACAAACATTTGTGTTTCATCATACGTCTTATGTCGATGTCACTTTGTCCATGTTGTTCTTATACATTCAATATAGCATTTCTATCTTTATGCTTAATATGCTCTTGATATACGTAGGACATCGGAGTAGGTGCATGTTTATATCCATAATATTAGATTATTTTGTTATTGTTTCCCTTAGATATAATTATTTATGAATATTTAATTATATTAAACTAATAATAATTCAGGTATGATACTTGTTTACATTTTGTATGGAAACGAGATTTACAGCTTCTACTCTATTTTACTAGTCAATGATTAGGATGGAATAGAAAATTTTTGGAATATTTCCCAGTCTTTACTTTTACTAAGGGCACGATGATATCTTTGCTTACATATTTATATTAAAAATGTTTAAAATACCGTGGTGCACCTGTAATCATAAGAAGAATTTTGTTTTGACGTCTTTGAGAAGCAGAAGCAGTTTTTACACTAAAAAGTTACTATCCAACTTCGGGCGTGAATATCTACCAATTAGCCAAAATATTTTAAAGTATATATGGTAAAGTATATTTTACTATACTATATTTAAAGTATATATAGTGAAGTATATTTTAAAGTAGTGAACGTGAATGCCATGATATTTAATATGCGAATATTAAGCAAGTTTTTTATTCGAACGAATTCGAAGGATAAGTTTCATAAAAATATTACTTTTTATTTGAACTTAATAATTTTTTATAGATCAATTTTTTATAATTTGAGGATTAGATTATGTTTGCTTACACGCTCTTAAAGGCTTAATAATGTGGACTTATCTACTTTAGGATTATACAACTGAAAAGGGACTGGCTTTTCGCTGAAAATAACCTTTTGCTGCTTAGACATTTGACACATTATTAGACCTTGTTAGGGTGGGGTAAACGTTCATTCTATCAGCGTAGTCTTCTCTACTCATAATGTAGTGAAATTATCAACATGTAGTTTAAAAGTGTCGAATAATATTTATTGAAATATTTTGGTGAGATTTATCTGAAATACTGAACGGTTAGCTTAGATGCCATTGGATGCAATATGAGAGAGCGTTGCTTCTCGTCTGTGTATCTGTATTGTACATTTATAAGGTAAACCGCATCGTCTGCTCAAATTTTCCCGCTAAGTCTACGGATACTAGCAAGAAATAAAAATTATACTCTGCACACTGCAGCATATTGATTTTTGAATAGTTAATACGTTCATTAAATTAGACGCCGTAGTCTAGTAGGTATTGTGTTGGCCTATTAGACGTAAGGCCAAGGCTCAAACACCAGATCAGACATCTCCAACAAAACGAAGTATGAAAAATATATTTCTTAGGTAGCTTCCTCTCAGCAGATTTCTGGCAAAAGCTCTGAGAATAAATAAAATTGCCATGAACAATTTCTCAAAAATCTTTCGTTCATAGTCGACTTTAAACTGTAAGTCCCGCTACTCATGTATAAAATTAATACACACAACATAAGTGGTGTAAGAAGCTAGATTGCAAACCTAACTGAAGGGTTGAAAGACCAATTATGTATGTATGTAAGTAATACGTTGTTAATTCATTTTTTTTTTTTTGACTAACATTTAGCAAGCATGCAGTGCATTTAAGAAAATATTAAATATCTACTTTAATAATATAAGTCTTTTTATCATTCGAGAAAAAATAGAGAAATCGTGTTGCTTGTGCTGCAAACAAAATATTTAATATTTATCACTTGAATTTTTTCTGCTAATATTGAATAATTTAAAAAATAAAATAATTTTTAAATTCTTTGAATTTTCAGGTCATCATTATTTAAACTCAACGCATAGACCAGATAAATTTAAAACAAATATTAAAACTTATAACAACAATAGATAAACTCCCTCTTAAGAACCAACCATTTAAGTTTATTTCCCAATAGAAAAAAAAATAGAGAAATTTACAATTTTACGCAAATCCAGCTTAAATAACAAAAATAATATTATAAAACGACTACTTTCGAGAAAATAAAAAATAAAAATAAAACGATATTGAATTTAGAAAATTTTTATATAAAATTAATATTAATTTAATAAAAAAAAATTTAATTTTAACACATTCGGTAACAAAAGTACAAAACGTTAAATAATTACTAAAAAAAATTAAAGATAAATAACAAGGAATTAAAGGAAATAAAACGAATAATAAATAAAACCGTAACCAAACCACTCAATTATAATAATTAATCAATAATATTAAAATAATAAATCAAACAAATCATCATTCAAACATTTACAATTAATTATTCTAGAAAATTCAACAAAATTTATTTTATTTAATTTTATTTTTAGCCACTACAAAAAAGTTCTTAAACGTATTTTAAGCTATTAAGAAAACTAATAAATTTAAAAGAAATTTTGTGTTTAAGTAAAATTATTTGATTGATTTTTTATGTATTTATATATTATATTTAAGAGAAATTCAGGCTTTCATACAGTTTTAAAAGTATTATTGAAAATTAACTTTTAAACTACAAACGAAACTCATACTACACCGCACATATAACCGCTTTAACGCGTAACAGAATATTACAGAAACGCTACAAAACGTCCACACTTGTTTTAAGGACCAATATCACTACAAACTACAGTCATTATAATCTACAACTTCAAAACTGCATTCCAGATATACGTAAATACTGATATACGAAGAAAAAGAAGTACATACACATTTAAGTTAGAATTTAAGAAAAACAAATAACATTGTTGATAAATTGAAAAAGAAAAATAAATACAAATTAATAAATAATAAAAAAGCTATAAATTATAATTTTTGAAAAAGGAACTTAAAATACAATTGTCAAAATAAAGTCTTTGAATAGACTAGAAACTTACACTGACACCGGTACAGACAGTTATCAATACCATTTGCCATACAGCTAGTATTTACAGTATTTACTGCTTATTATATAACGATAGCAGTCATAACCATAACCATAATCCTATTCATTTCATAGCCATAGACCCAATAAGCGCCCACCCAGAAGACAAACTAAAAAACCAAGAACCAAAACAAAATACCTATTT
>QOCX01001666.1:0-30208 GCA_005959815.1 Sarcophaga bullata | reverse complement strand
TCCATTAAGATTCTTTATTTTTTTATCTAAAATTTATTGTTGTTGCGTTGGCTATTCTTCTTTGCCTTTTTTTCTTGTTTTGCAGCATGAATATCCGTTTTGTTGGCTTATTTTCTGTCTGTCTGTCTGTCTGTCTGTCTGTTAGTTTTATTGGTTGATTTCCAAATTTCCTACTCTTAATTCAATGTGTTTTGTTGTTAGTGTTACTCTCTTTAGGTCTTTTGACATTTTGAAATTTTTTTTTGTTTTTATTTATTTCTCTGTATTTCATTAAAAAGGTTGTGTTTTGTTTTTTTCTCTTCCTCTCTTTTTTTTATGTTTGAGAAAAAAAAAAGCCGTTTTAGGAGCTTACGTCATTTACGAAAATAACACCAGCATTTTATTGCTGTTGCTGTTGCTGTTTATTTATACACAACAAACAACTAATTTTGTGAGGAGAGAGAGAGAGAGAGAGTGAGGGTTACTTACTACTATGTCTGCTCTCACATTGTTGTTGTTTTTGGAATAAAAGAAAACAGTTTTTTTTTCTTATTCTGTATTTTCTTGTATTAGAGGTAATTTCTCTTTACCATGCACATACCCATGCCCTTACACTGTACAACTCTTTGTTTAAAATCAAACTGCATTTTGTATAGGACCAGGGGTGGGGGGGGGGAAGTTTGTAGAGATGTAGCAAACAGCAAAAATATGCATAATATTTGTTTTGTATTGTATTGTATGGAGGCACGAGTTTTTGTATATTTTGGTGTTGTTGATTTTAATATTGATTATTCTATTTTGTTTTTGTTGTTGTTGTCGTTGCTATAGTCGTAGTTGGTTTTCATTATAATTTTTGTTTATTTTACGCTCGGCTCGGCTTTACTCTACTCTAGTCTACTCTACACTAGCTCGCTATGACCGAATACAATTTAAATTCGTATTGGTTGGTTGGTTGGTTGGTGTGTATTGGAAAATTTACCTGAAAAATATTTTTACGGTTTTCATAGTTTCTAAAAGTAAACACAGCTGTGTTGTTCGTTTCTCTGCTCTTTAGAAGATAATTTTATGTGGATTCGTTAAATAATGTCTTATTGTTGGCTTTTGTTGTTGATGTTGCTGACGGTAATGGTGATGTTTATGGACGAGATGATAATTTTATTGATGAGAACATATGGTTTCTTTGATTATTTGTTGTTAGTTTTTATGGCTAACACAACACTTTTTTTAAAATTATTGATTTCTGTTGCTTGATCATGCTTAATTATCGTAAAAAAAAAAACACAAACAACAAAACACTCACCACATACATATGAACACTTGAAAAAATATCATACAATGAATCACCACCCATCACATCAACTCATTGGAAAAATCGTTTCTTTTCTTTTTACAAAATCACAACAACAAATACTATGTTATTGGTAAATGAAAACACAATTGATAAAGAAAATTTTTATCTGAAAACTTTTGTTTTTTTTTCTTCTTTCTTTCTTTTCTTTGTTAAATTATTTTCTTTTTTTTTCTTTTGTTGTTTCTCTTACACGACAAATTTATTTGTTTTGCTGGTTGTTGGCCCTTTGTTCAATTGGAATTGGAAGTAATTGCCGTTTTTCACTTTTATTTGTGAGCAATTAAAAACAAGAAACAACGTGTTTTATTATTGCGTTCTTTAAAATTATTAAAGTTTCATTGTTTATTCACAATTATTTTGTAAATTTCATTAATTAGAGTGCATAAAACATACACGCAACACACTCGCCACTCTTTTTCTTTTCTCGCACGACACACCAATTTTACACAAAGAGCGACAAAAAAAAACAGAAAATATAAAAGAAGGAAAGCACACCAAAAACAGAATTTTTCTCATTGACAGCTGAAAGCAGACTGAATGGAATTGTTTCTTATACGCAATATGGCTACACTGCATGTGAAAACAGTGTTGCCATATTAGCTAATTTTTCTTTAAAATGAGAATTTATTTTTTGAAATGAAGGCGGAATAAATCCTTATTTTCAGAGCTGATACATGCTTCTTTTAATGGCTTCTGATAAAACTGGATAAAGTTGTGATGGATTCAATAATAGCACGGTCGTCAAATGCCAAACATCAAAAGCACGCACGGTCTTTTAAAGCGTCCGCTTTGTATAAATAAAAATTCAGGATTTCCTGGTTTGTGTCTGAAATATGGTGTGCGCATAGTGGTCATAAAAAGATGCGTAATTTATTAATTGAATTCAATGTTTTGACAACGAAACCAAAACCAAAAAAATCTACACCACTTCTACGCATTGTACAACACTGGCTTTAGTTTTTAGTCTAGCAACACCGTTGTTGGCAGCGCTGTATTGCCATTAGCAGAGACTTTGATTAGCGCAAATATAGTCCTATTAAAGACAACAACCTTGAGTTCAATGAAATTACCAACAGATGGCTGGCCTTGTGATTGAAATACTTAAGGTATCAATAAATCAATTCCATGGAATTTTATTGCTTAGAATATTAGTGTCCCGTATAACTCTCCTGTTCTTAAAACGCGAATTAGTTTTTGGAAAGTTCTTATGCTAGTAGATAAGCCTGCATTGCAGGAAAGGCAAATTTTAAGATTTATGTCTCCTCCATTGATTTCCTATATGCTCTGAAGGCATAATAGATAGTTTAAGCATAAGGACATCACATATGGATTCTCTTTCAATACGCCACAAGCAACATCACAGCTTAATACTCATTGCGTCAAGACAATTCTCTGTATTTTGCGGTTTTAGAAGGTTTCCAGCTTTAATAAACTGACAAAATCGAGTTACATGATCATGTGAGATCTGGTAGCACACACAATCTAGTTACAATGTGTCCATGTACGCTTTAATCTCCAAAGGACCTGGATTGCGGTCAAAGTAATCTGAATAAGAAATCTTACTGTAATGAGTAAGAGAGTAGTGGGGATTGGAATGCTTACCAATAAAAGTCTAAAATTTACTTATTAAAGCTCTTCTTTGAAGATATCTCGATAAATAGGCCTCTAATTGCTAGAATTGATGTCTTAAGAATCCCCTTTAAGTGCCCTCTACTTCAATACAAATTGCTTAGAATTTACGGCCTCTTACCCCCTCCCCCGATGAGCTGATGGTGTTGGTAAATTAAAATTAAAATTGTGTTGTTGTTATTTCTGTTGTTGTTGTTGTTGTTTTTCTAATGCAAATAATACTTGTAATAGAGGGAAAACAATTAATCCATTTGCGAAATTGTTTTTGAAAGAAAGCAAACAAAAAAAAAAACTCAAACAAAAGCTGCTGCCAAATACACATGCAGGTCTATTGTTTTTTTTTATGTTTTTTTTTTGCACTTGGCACCACCTTTTTAAATTTGAATCCCAACCCTGGCAATTTAACGACCACATTTATAAGCATTTTAAGCGTATAAGTTGGCTAAAACTGTGTGTTTTTTATTGTTGTTGTCATTTGCTTTGATGACTTGTTTTTGGTTATTAGAGGGAGAAGGAGGACGGGGGGCAGGTTGTTTTTCGTCGTAATTTCTTAATTACTAATGATGCTGGCAGTGATGTTAGACGTTAAACGTGAAAGACGTTCGTTTAAGTGAAAAACTTTGGTTGCTACTTGGTCATGGATTAACTCCATCATGCTACAAGCTTTAGATGCCTATTTAGTAGGGTAAGAGAGTGTGTGTGTGTGTGAGTGTGTGTTAAATATTTTATTGTTTTAATGAGCCCGCTTCCATAATTGCAATTAACTGCCAAATTAATGGCACTCAAGAGTTGAAACTTACCTTAGCTTAGCTAAGGCATAGTGGAGTATGTAGTATGTGGCATGGATTAAAGCTTTTTTACTACTTGGTTTGCCTCTTAATTGCAGCAGCTCTTCCAACGTTTCTGTTTCTTTTTAATGTGCTGCTTGCTATAAGCAAGTGTTTATTGTTATTGTTATTGCTGTTGTTAAAGCATTAAATGTACTTGGAGTGTATGCATGGCTTACAAAACAATAAGAAAAACATACTCCCAGTCCTGCATGTGGGTTGACGCGCTTATAAAATGCAACAATAGCCAACAAGAGGTGCCATAAAACACTTAATTTACATGCTCTCTTTAGTAGAAGAAACAAAAACAAAACAAAAAAAACAAAAAAACAAGCAGTAGCAATAACAACAAATACAAATGAAAACTTTTAGTTGCAAGCATCTAAATGATGTGTGGCATGCATTACATACGAGTACATGCATCAGCATCGTCATCACCATCATCATCATCATAGAAGCAACACCAATTAACATTTTAGCCATGTTTTTGCGCGTTTTTTGCGCCGTTTTTTGTTTTGTTGTTTTTGTTGTCTCGGTCCTCTTATTACAGTCATATTTACGCCTTAATGAAGTCTAATGACAAAATCCTTTAAAGCATGGCCATTCACATACTCCCCCTTCTCTCTACTCTACTCTACGTTGTTTCATGGCTGTAGCTTGAAAGAAAGCGAAGCAAGAAAAAAAATTCGAAAATAAAAGAATTTGTGAAGGAAAAATAATTTTTTAATAAATAAGCTAGTGATGCAGTGATGCAGTGATGGATGCAGTGGTTTAACTGTTTGTTACAAATCATTAAGGTATTTCATATATTAATTATGCGAGGGTAAATTGAAAAGAATTCTTGAAAAAAAATTTTACAAATTTCTTAGATTCGTACAATTTCCACTTTTGCGATTGGAGGATTGGATTACGGAGTTCAAAGGAGTTTCTAAAAGAAGGCACGCGGACCTACAAGCAGTTTTGTTGGCATGATATTAACTTTCAACGAGACCTCTAGACTACAGGATTCTGATGAGGATATCATCATCATTGTGTCAAGTGGTGAAAACCCTCGAGTTTATTGCGCTCACGCATTTCTTATTGAGACATAATTCGGGGACGAATGTTCCTTGTCCGGGGGCAACCTCAAGCAATTTAAAGGCCAACTGCTGGACTTTCCTTGGTCGGAAGATATATATCCAGCCGATCTACATAATTTTGTATAACATAATTGGCCATTACAACCCTCCAGTCAGAATTACGACCTAGTCTCTTTGACCACTCATGTTGTGTGCATTAATTTTTATACATGAGTGGCGGGATCTACAGTTTAAAGTCGACTCCGAACGACAGACTTTTGAGAAATTTTTCATGGCAATTTTTTTCTCTCAGAGTTTTTGTCAGAAATCTGTTGAGAGGAAGCCGCCTAGGAAATAATTTTTTTCATATTGTCGTTTTAATGTCTGGCCTGGACTTTGAACCGTGACCTTACGTCTAATAAGCCAACACACTACCTACTAAACTATGGCGACTGCGATGGAGCAGTATTTAAACTTATCTTAACATATAGACGTCTGTAGTCGCCGTAATCTATAACGTAGTGCATAAGACATGAGAACGTGTTTCGAACTCCAGCCCCGACATGTCCAATAGAATATGAAAGAATATTTCTCCGGTGACTTCGTTCCAGCTATCTTCTAGCAAATCAGCTCTGAGAGTAAATAAATTGTCATGAAAAGTTTCTCAAACATCTGTCGTTCGGAATCGCCTTTAAACTCATGGATAAAGTCAGCAGCATGAGTAGTGTGAGAAGCTAGGCCATTATCCTAACTAAAGTATTGTAAATGACCAATTAAGTATGTAAGTTAATTACCAAGCTATCCTCGCAACTACTTAGCACCTTTTTAATATTGTGATGATTTGTTTTTATTCGCTTTTTTTTGTCTTAATTATGAAATTTTCTTAATGAATGCGATATTTTTAATGAGAGAGAGAGAGCCTCTCTTCTCCTCTCTGTATCTCAATGTTTCTTAATTAATAGCGGGAGAAGAAAATTTAATTTCTAGAGAAAAATCCTGTTCTTACGTTCTGACGTAAACAGACCATATTCAGACCAAAGGCTGGCTGACTGACAGGTAATTGAATAACACCCACTACTCCCTTAAGTGTTACTCAAAAACTTTCCCAATTTTTTTTTTGTTTTTTTTTTTTTGAGTTGTAATCAGGCTGAAGAAAGCGATGAGTGAGAGAAGAGAGCGAAAAGAGGGAGGGGGGGGGCAATTTGAACCACAATAAGTCCTTAATCAAAAACATCAAAACATGTACAAGGCCTTTAAGGAATTTTTGAAGGATTACGGTTGAGTTGGAAATAAATAGAAGAAGGGGCATAGAGTGCAGGAGAGAGAGGGAGAGAGAGAGAGGGGGTTTGGTCATAAAAGGATGTTAGGAAAACAAACTTTTCTGCCAAATTAAATTTCATGTTTGGAAAATCTCTTAATTTTGCAATTATCCTCCATAAACCTAAGCAAAGGAGCAGCGGGTATAGAGGTGTACATACATGTGCGGTCAGTAATTGAATTTTCAAGCCCGAAGGCAATGCATTTTCATTGTGTACGGGGCTTCAGTTAGACCAAAAAAAAAGGGTTTCTACTTTCTACTGTTTGCAACGCCACATCATACAAGAACGAGAACAAAAATTTTCTATTTTTTGGTAAGGCATTGTACCTGTTCCAACGCTTAATTCTTGAGAGTGTTTGTTTGGTTTTTTTTTCTCTACTTCTTGTTCTTCTTGATTTTTGATCATGTTAAATTATGCACAAATTTAACAACAACAACAAACATTACTTAGTAATATTTTTTTTTTTAATTCTTACAACAACACGGGCGGGCTTGTTAGCTGTTGCTTGTGTTTTTCTAGGAATTTTTTTTTTGTTTGGGCTTCAGGGAAATTTTGTTTGTAAGCCAAGAATGCCAGGGATGGGATATATTTAAATTCTATTACGAATGTTTGTTTGTTTGTTTATTTTTATTTATTACTACCCCTGCTTTGTTATTGTTATTGTTGTTGCTCTTTACCCCTTAGGCGTTAACTTGTAGCATTAAGTTGCAAATTGAATTAATTTTTTTGAGCATTAAAATTTTATTTATTTTAAGGGTGCCCTCTTCTAATATTCTAGCATTGGGCTTGCAACATGCAGCAAGCAAGTGTGTGTGCGTGTATGTGTTTATTTTTAAAACAAAAAATATGTTTAATGTCCAATTAAATTTCAAGCCTGGTCGAATATCAAACTTTATTGTGGGAATAAATTTTTTTCGTTTTCCTTTTTGGCTAAACGAATAGAATTTCGCATTTTAATGTTGTGTTGCAAGTTGTATAAGCAACATTACTGTTGTTTAGTTAAACATTTTAAAGATTTTAAATAAACGAACGAATGTATGAACGTTTGTTGACAACAGCACTCAAATCAATCTCCTTAAAATCTGTGAATAATGCGTTACAGTTTTTAAAGCGATAAAATGTTGTTTCTTTATCCAAAAGAGAACAGTTATGTCGAAAGAAATAGCATCGAAAAATAGTTATCTAAAAAAGAGTAAATTTAACTTCAGCGCATCTGTTTAATCACATTCATGGCAATACGCACAGCGTTATGTCGTAGAAACTTGATTATTCCCGCACTAAAAGCAATAAGTTAGGTAAGGTGGTTGGCGATCCTCGCAAAATTTTAAGAGTTTAATAGCAAGCATTGCCATTACAGAACCCCTCCTTGTTGATGCTTAATTGGTTTCCATCTAGATTCCTGGTCAGACAATATGTGGCACTTGCGGAAAGCGAATGTACGCTGGTACATTATCCCTCAAAGCACTCGGTTATTCCATCTGAGGATCTCCAGACTTCTGAAATTGACTGAATTGAGTTCGTTTGAAATTAGTCTTGATACAAGATTTCAAACTAGAAAAGCTGCGACATTTTCTCTGGAGAGCTCAATCTTAAGAGGTAGTCGCACTATTGTAGAGTGCTTCGGGCCATTATAATAGCCATAAATTACACTGTGGGTTGCAGACACTGGGTTAGGGAAGCAGCAATCAGATCTGATATAACTGCTGCAATTCCCTTGATCTACCACACAGTGCTCAGCTATTATACGAGTTAAAAGCCTAAAGTCCATTCATCTATCATATGCAACAGGGGCATTGTGGAATACCCACGCCCACTAATGATCCCTTAGGCGAGCATTCATCGGCAATATTCTTTCCTCGAGTGACGAAACAACTTGGGAGTGAATGCAGCGGTTTTTAAGCTATTTTGAGTTCGAATGGGAGCACCGTAGATATCGATTTACATACATACATATAGAATTGATCATTACAACCCTTCAGTCAGGATTAAGGCTAGTTTCTCACACTAGTTATGTTGAGCGTGTTAACCTACAGAGAGTGAGTGGACCTACAGTTTAAAGTCGACTCCGAACGACAGATTTTTTAAGAAACTTTTCATGGCAATTTTACTTGCTTACAGAGTTTTTGCCACAAATCTGCTGAGGGGAAGTCGCCGACGAAATATTTTTTCATATATTCGTTTTGATGTTTGACTTGGGGTTTAAAACGTGGCCTTACGTTTAATAAGCTAACACGCTACCTACTAGACTACGGCGATTTATCGATTAATCCTCCAAAATAACTCATGGCTCTATCATTGGTGTAAACATCCGCCTGGAGATCCATTTTTTTGATGTCGGCCTACCCAATCTTCGTACAATGCTGCCGTAACTAATGCGAGATTGCTTAAGTCCGCCTGCCATCCAGGAGCGATACGCATAGTGTTGTCACTAGAATGGCCTGAGCAGTAGAGCTCATGGATCCGATATTGCTAATGAGTAACTGCAGAACATATACAGTCTACCGACCTAATCGGATATTAGGCTCTGAATATGTATTTCCCAAGATAGTGATTAAACGCTCTTTCCAATTGGCAACCTTTTTTCAGCACAAAGTAAAATGGCGTTCTATATATGTAACCACTGCTGTAATGTCACCCTTTTTCTTCTCTGATTAAATTATTTCCATCCATAATTGAAAGAAACATTGAAAAAGAGACCCGAAGTGAAAGACAACAGGACAGTGACATGACATTTTAAATTCAAGACATACGTAGCATAGTTGTTGCTGTTGTGCTATTGGTCTTTGGCACGTTTCATCGACACGTGACTAAAATGCAAACAGACAGACAGAGATAGAGAGCCGATCATTCTATACTTTAATTTAAATCAAATCAAATTGATTTCCTTGATTTATTTATTATTTTAAACCAACGATGGTAACTTTACAACACTAGAACAGGGTAGTAGTTGGGCTCACTCAATTAAATATTGTCACCCAAAGCAGTGCGGGGAAAAAAAAGCTACGCCCTTTCTATACAATCAGAGAGACATGATGGCCACCTTCTTGCTTAAGGCGTTAAGACAACAATATTCACGTGTACGTTTTAAATAAAAAAATGGAAAAAAAAATTGTTGAAAACAGTTGTCATTACGTATGATTATTGAGTGCGAAATGAATGTTTTGGCCTTGTGACGATGACAAGTGTTTTGACAATATTTATCGATGACGTTGATGCTTTATAGGGCAACTGTTAATATGTACATACATACATACATACATAGATATTGTGTACATACATAGAAACGAGTATGCAAATGAAATTATAATTTTTTTACATGAGTTTTTGTTTACTTTTTTATTTCTATTCTTGGACTCCACTTTCGTTTTTGCAGCAAAAAAAGTACTTTTTCTTTTGACTAATTTATACATTTTTAATGGCTTCATTTGTAACTCAATTCATTAAAGTACTTTCATGAAATGTATAAAAAGTACTTTTTGTCTCGTTAATCTTATCAAAAAGGTACTTATTTTGTGTTCAAATTGTAAAGGGGTAAAGGAAGGGGTTTAGAGATTTACTGAGAAGACTTTAGAAGCCTAAATCAGTACCTCTTGACGTTGATCGTGTATTAGTTTGCCTTTTCGGAGCTTCAATCTGGAACTTTTGGATTAAAAGACTGCTGAAGACCTTTATCCAATACGGTCGCCATATTATTATTGTTTTCAGTTAAAAAATCCTTAATAATTCTCATTCAGTTTATTCTTCCTTTTGTTCATGTTTATACGTGTGAGACATATTTGACAATTATTTCTCATGTAATTGGTTTAGATTCTCTTAGAAATAGGACAACCGATGATAATAATAATAAAGTGTTTTCTGTTTCTTCTTCTTCTTGTTATATCCTTTAGAAATATCCTTTGGAAAATAAAAAAAATCATTTACATACGATTTTGAATGATGTTGATTGACGGTAGTTTCCTTTTTTTTTTTTTGCTGCAACAACAACAACAGCAACATCAGTTGCCAGTTGCTTTTAATGGTTGCCTTTGCCTGTGTCTGTCTGTCTGTCTGTCTGTTGTACACGTTGGACACGTTTTTGCCTAATGGAGTTGAGAGCTTGAGTTCGAGTAGCGTGAATTTAAATGAAATTAAGTTTTTAAATTGAATTAAATTTGAAACATTTTTTTATTATTAAGACCATTAAGGGGATGGCAGCCAGCCAACCAGCCAACCAGCTAACGAAGCAAACAGTCATACACTCATCCATACACAGCTACACAGCCACAGCCAGTCAGTCAGCTTAGGTTAACTTAGCCCGGTTAGGAGGAGGCATTTGTATGATACAGACGTGCATTAGCTTGATGATGTTCTTCAACGCTCTGGGTTTGTTAAGAGCGTTTCTAATAATAAGAGCGGCAGTATACCGTAGTACAGCAGTAGTACAGCAATATATATGCTACTTTAATGCGTATGTATATGTATGTATGTAAGTAAGAGTGTGTGTGTATGTATAAGAGTGACACATCTCTTATGCATTGCGCTCACTCAAGTGTTTCAATGTGAGTCCTAAAGCGTTCAAATCTAAAAGGGTTTAGTGTTCCGCATACGTTTCACAAAACACTTCAAATCAATTGAAATGTTGATACATGTCGACCACTTATATATACCCTAGGCAGAGAGAAAGAGAGGGAGCCAGAGAGAAACGTAACGTAACGTTACGTGTTAGTGTTGCAAGTATGTTGCTTAAGTGTATCAAAATCAGTTTTTTTTTTTGTTTTCTCGTTTTTTTTTTTTTTTTTGTAAGAAAACACAACTCGTTGTCGTTGTAGTCGAAGCACACACATGTGGCAAGTACAAGTGAAGGAGAATATTGAAGTATTCGGCTATGAATTTAAAACACAAGGCAACACAAGATTGTATAAGAGAGAAGAAGCAGTAGAAGGAAAAAGAAGTGGAAGGTGTAGAGCGGCATAGGGCTCTTAACATTAGTTGGCTTGTACACGTACACTCTCTCTCTGGCTTTCTTTCTTGCTTTCAAATTAGAATTTGCAACAACAACAACAATAATAACAATAATGAAATCAAAATTAAAAGCATCTCTGAGCTGCAGGAATAACTTAAAAAAATTAAATCTTCTTCGAAATTGTAATTTAATAGACGATAATATTTTTTTATTATTGCTGTTGTTGTTGTATTATTTCTTTTCATTTTAAGGATTTTCCTACTTTTTTTTTTTGGATTTTTTTTTTATTTCTTGAAGAGGTGAGTTCTTCAACAGAACAAAAGAATGAAAAACAGAAAATGAATCCTTCTTGTTACGCATTTTTGGTTTTTTAAAATTTTTATTTCAATTCCTATTTAACACCTAAAAGTTATAAATGCGGACGTCTAATCAGTTTATTAAAGCGTTTGTAACAAGAAAAGTGGCGATCGCCATACACAAACCGTTAAGATAAACAGCCTCATTAATCCAATGAGCCTTATTAGCTTCCAGTAGGGAGGCCTCGTACACGGGCAGTATATCGCAGTAAATCTCACCAAGACTAGAAAAAAGCACGCGTGGAAAGTCGAAATAAACGCCGGAGTTGTCAGATTCGAGAGTGCAGAAATCGTCGTTAGGCTAGAAGGTAGTGTGTTGGCTTATTAGACGTAAGAACACGATTCAAACCCGGCGTCAGACATCAAAAGGAAAACACGAAAAAACATTTCTTCGGCGACTTCCTTTCAGCAGGTTTCTAGTAAAAGCTCTGAAGGCAAATGAAATAAAATTTCCATGAAAAGTTTCTCAAAAATCCGTCGTTGCAAGCCGACTTTAAACTGTTGGTCCCGCCATTCATGTATAAAATTAACACTCATAATACGAGTGCTGTGAGAAGCTAGGCCGTAATCCTGACCAAAGGGTTGTAATGACCAATTATGTACGTATTGGAACTGAAGTGGATTTTGGCTTGTGACGCCACAGTATGACAATACTCTGGTCTCTGTGAGACCTTATTCTTAAGGAATAGTCCGCTATGCAACTTAATCAACCACTGCCTATAGAAAAAACACCAAAAAAACGCATGAGATGCTATAATCCACTGAAGTCTATTTGAAATGTTCATAGTAGTATTGAGATATGGAGTCTATGAGGAGCGGTAAGGATATTTCAATATTCGTTGTATACCACCTGTCAGCAACATTTTAATACTTTTCGTAAATGTTTGGCCAGCCAGTCAGCCAGCCAGTGTAGTAGGTTTTGTTGGATTTAATTTATTATCTGAACGCGTTAAAAAATAATTTCTTTCTTGTTTTGTTGTTTTTGTTATTAAAATTGGAAAAAAAAAACACGAAAAAAATTGTAAGAAATTGTAGAATCACTGGCAATTGAAGTATCCTTCAAAATGCAAACGCTTCGCCGCGTTTTTTATGATGATTACGAGGAGTATTACGAAACCACTGTCGATGATGATGATGATGATGATGACGTTAAGGGATAATGATGCCGCTTGTGTACTTGAAACAACCAACTTGGCAACACTCAAATGAAGTTTGTTACACTTTAAGCTTTAAGCTGGCTTGGCTGACTTGACTTCTGTACACTACCTATCCTATACTGCCTTGTGACTTTTTTTCTCCCCTGCATGTTATGCAACACTTTCAATATCTTAAACATTCAGTTATTGACTGTGTAGGAGGGAGGGAGGGCGGGTGTTTGTAAAAATGTTTCAAGTGCTTGAAAGTAGCAGGATTTAATCACAATTTTGTTGTTGTTTTTCGTTCATGCTGTGGTCTGTTTGAGTTCTTAACTGATGACTCCTTTTCTTCTCTACTATAACGGTATGAGGATGGGGTAAGGAGGGGGTTAGCTGTGTGCAACCTGATACACTTCAAATATTGATTTCGTAGTAAAAATTTTTAAGTGTTTCTTACGCTTCTTTTTCTCTTTTTTCCTTTTTTTTTTTTTGGTCGTTCTTAAGTTACAATTTAAAAATTAAAAACAAATTTGTTAAAATAACAAAAACAACAAGAAAAAAACAGATTTTCAATAAACAAACAAACAATCCGACAATGATGATGATGATGTTGTCATCATCATTTGTTCACTTATTCAGTCATTGATTCAGTCATTCGTCATCGAATAAGAAGAAATTTGTTGGCCAATATGACGCCATTGTTTGCTTAACTGTAAATACCAAAAAAACAGATGCTGTTTGTCGCACAAACACTTTAAAATGTCGTAAGGTTTTCATTTATTTATTTTGGATTCTTCTTCTTCATAAAAAAAAAAATTTTTTTTAATATTCCGGAAAAGCCTGCTTTTAAGCCATTTTCCCCAATTCTTTTTCTGTTTTTTTTGTTTTTTTTTTTTTTTGTTTAAAAGTGACAAATCGCGATTTCCTTATTTGATTTCTTTTTTTTTTCGCCGTTTTTACATTCCAAATTTTATTATTTTGCCTCCTAAAAAAAAAAAATATTTTGTGGTGAAAAGTTCATGTTCATGGGTGAGGAAAACAAGAAAAACATGAAAAAAACATTCAAAGAAAAGTTTTCCCTTTTAACAGTAACAACAACAACATCAACAACAACAAGAACAACAACAATCAAACCGCCAACATCCTTTTTATAATCTTTTAACAAATTTATCTGCAATGTTCGTTCGTCTTTCGCTACCATAAGAGTACGTTTGCTTGCTTGTTTGTTCACCTATGCCCGCCGGAAGTTGGCTCAAGTATCGTTGCATGTCTTCTAAGGATATGTTATATGTGTGTGTGTGTGTGTGTGGCAACATCACATATGAATACAGCAGCCCCACATGTGTCTTCCGTTGTGCCCATCTTCAGCAGAGAATCTCTCTCTTTTTTTCTTCTTCTTTTGCCGTTTCGTTTTCTTTAAATCGAGGACATCAGTTCTAACGCGTAAATGGTCGCCTTAGTTAAGCGTTTCTTTTGTAATCATTTGTTAAGTGGGGGGGGAGTAAGGAAAAGGGAACAAAGGCTGGTAACTTTTCGACACGTGAAAATAATTTATTTTTCCATGTGCTTCTGTAAAATACACACACACTCACATACAAAGTTTAAAGTCTTAAGCACAGTGTAGCGAAAGTGTGTTAAAAGAGTGTTTGCGATTTTCATTTTTTCGGTTCCAAAAGTGAGATTAAAGAACCCTTGTGAAGATACGATTTTAAGGAAATTCTTCTCTCACTACAGTACTTAGGCCGAACTATTATGTGCAAAAACAAGGTCATCTCTTGTTATGATTGTAAATGCCAATCTTTTTTGAGAAATGAAAGGCATTTAATAATGAATACTTCGTCAGATCAGCGGTTTTGAAACCACTATAGGTTTAACCAGTTATAATTAAATTTTAAGTATACGGTGGATATCTACCTACGACGCTGGTAAGCTGCTGCTAAAAGTTCTTATCAGCACTAAACTGGATAGAATGCAAATACCGTGTCGTTAGATATCGCTGGTGCTTACAGAACTCATTCGAATCCTATTTTAAAGGTAATTCTGCCACTAGTAGCCCTTATTCTACACATTTCAGGGTAAGATTACAATCAGGCTGAAAAAATTAGTCTTTTGTAGGCAATCTATCCGTGTCCACGGCATTATTTTAAAGAATTCAACTGTGACTGTGACGCAACCGGCCATATACCAAAACATCATCAAACAAGGTTTTGCTGGTACGGGAAAGTCTGCTTTCCTGGAAGGGAGGACTTGCGAATGGGTAGGGATCACAGATTTTGGTCTTCCCAAACAAATTGAATAAGTTCTCCGTTGGAGGGGATGGTATTTATCAACCGAATCTATCAACCTTGCTGCATTACCGGAGGGCTCTAGCATTTCTCTATGTCTGTAAATGCAAGAACTCAAATACTAGTGACTGTTATTATTACTGCCATGGGCAGCAAGTGCCATAGTATTGGGACACAAGGTATCGATATAATGTCTCCTTTAAAGCTATTGCCGTGAAAAACTTCAGAATGCTGCTCTGCGTATTAACGGCTTACAGGTACCAAGAATGTGTTCTGATGACTCATTGTCACTTACAAAGTATATAAAAGTGTTGTTAGAGACAAGTGTGCCTTGGCCTGAAAAATACCGGTCTTTGATAGTCAAAATGCTATCAGGACACTAGTGTCGCTTGGTACAACTCTGCTTTAGTTCTGCGCTACGGTTTTGGTAAACGGCTATTATCGATGCTAATTGGAACAAAGTACCTCAAATCGGGAGATGCCAGCAATGGTTTCTGGAAGCTGAATGAAGAAATAACGACGAATAAGTAGGTCCAATATATTTAAGCAAAGACATTATGAAGCTACTTCATGCTTGACAAGGTATTACCTGATGTTATCATCATTTACAGCTCCAACTCGAGGTATTCGTTTTCTCGCGAGGTTCGTATGTCCTGGTGGTGTTTTTAAACAAGAAAAATTTTGTTCGAATCTTATGTTAGTTCCAAGAAGATTTATCCAGAAAAAACGGATTGCACTCAGAATGCTGCTCTGCGTATTAACGGCTTACAGGTACCAAGAATGTGTTCTGATGACTCATTGTCACTTACAAAGTATATAAAAGGGTTGTTAGAGACAAGTGTGCCTTGGCCTGTAAAAATACCCGGTCTTTGATAGTCAAAATGCTATCAGGACACTAGTGTCGCTTGGTACAAACTCTGCTTTAGTTCTGCGCTACGGTTTTGGTAAACGGCTATTAGACGAATGGCTAATTGGAACAAAGTACCTCAAATCGGGAGATGCCAGCAATGGTTTCTGGGAAGCTGAATGAAGAATAACGACGAATAAGTAGGTCCAATATATTTAAGCAAAGACATTATGAAGCTACTTCATGCTTGACAAGGTATTACCTGATGTTATCATCATTTACAGCTCCAACTCGAGGTATTCGTTTTCTCGCGAGGTTCGATGTCCTGGTGGTGTTTTTAAACAAGAAAAATTTTGTTCGAATCTTATGTTAGTCCAAGAAGAGTTTATTCCAGGAACAAAACGGTATTGCTTTCCTTTTCCTCCTACGAATTCTCTGTTTTCTCACACGCAATAGTCAATAACCTATCATACCACAGCCCTTTTACATCTCCTTTTAATGACGTTTAAGTTGAAACATTAAAATTTTGCAAAAAATCATTGCAATTGCCTTCAAGTTAATTAATCATCTCAACTGGTATGTACACTTAAGCAACGCTAAGTCTTTGTAAAAAGAAAAAAATAATACAAGATAGGTTATCTTTTGGCCATAACTACGTCATCAAAGTGCGTAATGTGAATAACGCCAAGGGCGAGCTATAAATGTCAATATGAATGAAAAACCCTTTCTCTGCTTAAGGATACACAGCTTGTGTTCTTATAACACATTTTCGTTTTTCAAAAGTTATCGATAATCTTGCTTAAATAGCTTTCTTAAGGGAAATTTTATGTACTCAACCCTCTCTTTCACTCACTCTTTGCCAATCATTTCTTTTATAATCCTGAAATTTATTTGTATTGGTTTTTTAAATTTTAAGTTTTACTTTCTTGCTTACGTTCTTCCTTTAACTACTCAGCACCCAAAAGAGGGAAACAGAACTTTAACGAAAATTCATAGAAATTCTAACGGGAATATGATTTTGTATTCGTACAATAATGATGTTTAATATGAGTTCTAGAGCCTGCCTCATAATAATATTTTTCTGCCATTTGCACGCTTCTTTCTACATACGCTGTTAGTCTTTGACAGGGCAGCAGGGCTTTATGAGATGAGTTGAGAACAGCAATGAAAAAAAATTACGAAAATATTTATCGTCAACAAAAGTCGCAACCCCTTTCTTTCTGTTCCTTTTTCTTTTATTTTCATTTTCAATATTTAATTTCAACGATTTTTTTCTTCCGTTTTTTTTCTCTTTTTTTTTTGGCAGACACATAAAGAATGAATGAAAAGCAGCTGAAATTTACTTCTTTAAACACCCTCTACCACTCTACTGCTAAACAGTGCTTACAAGCAAGCATTCTCATTCCCACATTGTAAACCAGGTTGTAAGTAAATTTCAGCACTATACTGCGTGTGTGTGTGTGTGTGTATGTGTGTTTGTGACTGTGTTGCTTATCAGGATTTGTGTATTTGTGTGTGGCTGTCACATCAACGTCATAAACATTAACATGAACCTCACTAATGTTTGTTCTCTCTCTCTCCCTCTCTCTCACTCTGTCTGTTCATTCTTTACTTTTGTTGCTTTGTATAATAAGCATTTCCTGTATTCTCTCTCTCTCTCTCTCTTTCTCTTTCTCTAATCATCATCCAATACTCTCCAGTCATCGTCATCATCATCATAATCGCAAGTATAATCATCATTAACCGTTATTGTCATCATTATTATTATGATTGTGCTGCGAAGATGTTGGCAAATACGTACCAAGCGACCGAGTTTAGCAATGTACATTGAGCAACAAAAGTAAATAAACAGTTTCCTTAATACTTAGAGAATCTAAGAGCAGAGGAATGGGAAAAGTAATCCTAGAGTTGTTTACAATTCAATCTGCTGCTACCTTAATACAGCAGAATATGATTTAACGTATCGACATTCTTCATCTTCTTCACATAAAGACTGCGGTATTTGACATCTTCTTCACATAAAGACTGCGGTATTTGACTCCGGGAAAATCCATATTCGCAAGCCCGATTTCAAGACGAAATTTTTTTAATTGTTTTACCACTTAGGAGAAACTTTACGAGCGTAGAATGGAATGCCAAGTAATGTGACAAGCAGTTAGATTAGTACACCAAGGATATCTTATTTTATCTTTTGTAAAGTGTAAACATTTTTAACTCCCACTGTATTTTGAAAATGTGTAATCGGTTGCTTTTGTTTTTTTTTAAATTCTTTCATTCGCAGTGGCTTCTTTGGCTTCAATTTCAACTTTTAGTCGCTTAAAGTGTTTCACTTTAAAGTCGTTTGTAGAGCAGTATGGGGGAGGAGGACACAAACACATTTAATTTCTATCGACTTATTGCATTGTTGCTGTTGTTGTTGTTGTTGTTGTAGATAATGATGTTTGTTGGTTAATTCCTTTGGGAACCGCAATATTATTTTCGAAAAATCCATTCTTTCGTTTCCTACAACACGAACATATTTTTGGAATTGTTTTCACTTTTTTTTTGGGTAAAAAGGGGAAGGGGAGAAATAGGGCTTTAATTTGGTGATTGTTGTCGTTGTTGTTGTTGTTGTTGTTGTTAATAACAGTAACAGTAAATAGCAACAACAACGACAACAACAACAATAACAATATAATGATGCTATAAAATAAAATGAAAAAATCGTTTTTGAACGTAAGGAAGAAAATGAGAAGAAAAAAGCAAAAGGGGAAGGTGGGCAGAGGGTGGTAAAATGGGTGTTAACAGCGACAATTGCTTATAAATTAAATTAATGACTTGTTATTGCCACTGATTTTTTGTTTCTTGATGGTGTAGTTGTTGATGTTTGTTTTTTTTATGCGAGCGTCTCTATGTAATCGGCTACACCCTTTAGATTTTGTTTGTATTGCCGGTGCTATTTGCATAATTGCAAGTGTTTAAATTTGATTTTTAAATTCTTAAGCATTGGCCTATGGAATGCAAATCCAGTTTGTTTTGCAAGAGACGAGAGAGACAATGTGTGTGTGTGTGTGTGCCTTAGAGTGAGGCAGTATAGAATAACAACACAATTTGCAAAGGAAACGTCCTTGTAAGTGAGTTAAATGAATGGAAATGAGTGTGTGCGTTTGCATGACAAATGAATGCAAAATGGTATGCTGATGTTCATTTTATTGATTATTTTCGAATCCAATTTCATTAATTAATGGATTCATGGATTCATGAATTGATTTTCTAAAAAGAATTTGTGTCAAATAAACGCTTTTGGGCCACTTGTTATTAACAGAGCATTAAAAAAATATGCAAAAAAAAATCAGGAGTACACATAGTTATGAGACTCAGTCACTGATAAGAGATCACCTTGTGAAACTACATGCAACAGAGACGTAACTTTTAATGAATTTTTTTTATTTTTGTTGTGTAGAGATATTGTACTGCCCTCCACAGATGTGGTTGCCCTATAATGCCTCCTTTAATCCTATTACAATATACAACTCCTTGTCTAGCACCTGATACGCATCCATGTCTTTCGTTGTGGGTTGATTAACTCTCCCTATTTTAAGCACGTGTTCTGATAATCGCTCTCCTTTTTACAAAGCCTTCCAAAACAATCCAAAGTTGCTGAAACTTCATGAGAGTCTCTTCTGTTCCTAAAGCTTGATAAATTTAGATCCTGCATTGGCTTACTGTGTAACTTCCCATGGACCAGCAGGCAACTATTGCGGCAATTAAGTTGAAGTTGGTAAACTACTTCATGGATTTGTTAAAGCCGTAGTTGGTTGATCTCCTTAAATTATTTCTCTAAGCCCCTGAGACATCGTCATCCAAAAATACACACACACATGGAAATACACACTAATGGCTCCAAAATTGGTGTAGCGCTTATAGAGAGTTTAGATATTACACTCCCGGATTAACGCACCGTTTTTCAGGTGGAATACATGGATATTCATATTCCGATAATAAGTAGCGGAAAATTCTGTGAGAAAGTGTTGAAATGCTCGGACAGTCTGGTTGCTATAAATTCGCTTTCGAACATCCAAGCTTGCTCTAGAAAATGGCAAAATCCTTCAGGAATTGGAGTCTAAGGATAGGCCCGAAGGGCACACTGACAGAATGGGTGTTACACTGGACTTAGTAAATAAGAGACTCTAATGGTGTACATCAGTGATCTTTTATTTGAACAGAAAGTGGTAACACAATGGGTTTAATGGGCTTAATGGTTTGCAATGTGCTTTTTGTGTGATGACACCAGTTAGTCTAACATAATCCATGCGTTCTCAACCTGAACAGCATAAACTATCTCTTCAATCTTCATTCCGCATAAGATACTGGAGCGCCTCAACTGTAATCTTCAGCTGTAATCTTCTTCGAATGGAGAAGGTCCAGCAAAGCAACATACAAAATACGTCTTTTGGACCAAAATTTAAAGCAAAAAAAAATTTAAATTAAAGGGATTCCTTTTGCCTCCAAGTGATGCATTGTTGGGAGAAACTTTATTGTTTTTAACGATAAAAAAAATTAAGGGGACACCCTAAAATATTTCTTTCTATTTTATTGGATTTTAATTTAAAATTTTCTAATTTTCTAATTTATTTAGTGACCTTTAAAGGATACCAAAACCATCACCAGTTCATCGATTAGCATTTTGAACTTTTGCCCCCCAACCTCCCCCAAAACAGAATAACTAAAGGCTTGCTTTCGTACAAAATAGCACAACTGTTGTGTAAAATTGTAGTAAAATTCGTATCAAATTCTTTGTTTTTTTTTTTTAATTTCTATTTTATTTTTGTTGTTGTTGTTGTATTTCTGTTCGTAATTTAAAGGATTTTTTTTTAAAGTAAAATTTTTATTATGAAAATAGAAAATCCGTGTGGCAATTTTAATTTACGCATGTCCTTTAAAAGGCTTTCGTTCTTAAAATTTGTTTGGTGTTGTTGTTGTTGTTATGGTTTTTGTTGGTATTTTTCGAATGCTTATACACACACACACACACGGGGCATAATTGAACTCTGTATCGAATGCGATAAAAACTTTTTTGCTTTCTTTTGTTTTTATTGGATGGATGAGTTGAGAAAATAAACGAAGGGAGCAACAAAAAAAAAAAAAATAAAATCGCTGATGATGATACTCTTACCAACACTTAAACAATTTGGAACATTAATTTCAATACATACACACATAAATACAATTTCTACAATGTACGTGTATGTGTGTATATGTGTGTGTGTGTGTGTGTATGTGTTTAGGAAAAAAGTTACTGCCAGACTAACACGTCCTGAAAGCTTTAATAAGTACTCGCTTACGCGTATGAGTATTTACGAGGAGTAGAGAGCAATTTGTTGTTCCTTGATTTTCCTTCCATTTAGTGGATGTTTGGGGATCCCTTTGCTCTATTGAGGCATGCGCTCTATATTCATGCCCCAAATGAGTTTTAAAAGATTTATTTTTTCTCTTGTTTTTTCCAGAGATTTTGTTTTTGTTTGTTTCTGAGAGAAAAACTCCATTTTGATAAATTTTTCATTTGACAGTTTGAAGCCAAATAAGTTTAAACCAGCATTCCGGGGGTTTGTTTTCGTCGTCAAAATGTTAAAAAAAAAAGTTGCCCACAAAAGAATTTTTTTTTTTTTTTTTTTTTTTTGAACACAAAAAATTTGAAACATTTTTCACAGAAATTTTTATAAAAGATTTGCCATGAAATTTTAAGCATTTTGTTTTTATTTTAAATAAACAACAATAACAACAACAACAACATATATTTACTTGTATTAAATTTTTATAGGCCCAGCTACTGCATAGCTACATATGGTCGTTGTAGTTGGCTTTTTGTTCTCATCATTTCTGTGGCATGATTTTCAATATTTTTTTTGTGTTTAAATAGCTGCAGGTCTGTTTGGCTGTTTCGTTGTGAATACGGAAAAAATACGGAAAATAGTTTTCATAGATTTATTTTCGTATACAATGTACATATGTGAGTGCATATGTAATGAACTGGTAAGCCCTCAAGACCAGTAGGCCAACTGAATGCCAATTCATTGAGAAACTTTTCATGGCAGTTTTATTTCACTTTCAGAGTTTTTGCCAAGAGTCAGTTGAGAGGAAGTGGTCAAAAGAAATGTTTTTTTTTCACTTTTCGTATTCGTTTGAGATGTCTGAGCTGGGCTTTGAACCATGAACTTGAGTCTAATAAATCACTACACTAGCTACTAGACTATGGCGACTTCAGCACTCTTAAATTTTAAAATTCTGTAGAGTTTGTGCTAAATTTTGAACGAATGTTGACCTCCAACGTACTGTGAGAATACAATTGAGGCGATGTGGGTCGAAATGTCTGCCTCAAATGTGTTAAGATCGGTCTTCTTCGGAAAACGAACAAAACAGACAGGCTAACAGATGTTAACCGAACAGAAAACCATTTTTATGAGATCCAGGACAATGTACTGTCAAGACGGGCAGCATCTCGCTAATATACTAGGAGATTTTGGAATCCGTATCATTTCGAGAGATCCGTGCCAGACTGTTATTTGCTCTTAGTCAGCATTATCGTGACAATTTGTGATTTAAAGACGTTCATTGAAGGCAGCGTTTGTTCTCTATGAGTGACAATTTCCATTTGTTTTTATCAAAATGCTTTTTATTTGACAAATTTTCCAAGAACTCAGAGATTATATGAGAACATGGACTCCCTTCAGAGATATCCGCATTATTCAGAGTCAGTTAAGCATTGCCTTCAATCTCTAATATTTCAGTAAATCGATCTTCTATCTCAAAAATCGCATTGAATTATGAAATCTTTTAAGCCGAAATCTCTTCAAATGATTTAAAGCAGAGGAACGAATCTTTTCGTTCAATCTTTTGCAAAGCTATACATTCATATTCAGAATTATTCCCCTCTTTACAGCGTTCTTCTTGTAAAACATCCAACAAATTTACACCCCCCCTCGCCCTTTTAATGCTGCTAATGAAAATCCAAAAAAAAAAAAAACCAAAAAATCTCATATTTTGATGTTAAAGGTCATGGCTATTTAAATTAGTCACAGGGCTAAATCCCTAAAAATATGCAACAAGAAACACACACGTTTCAAGCCAAAACAAACATGAAAATGGTCTTCACGCTGAGATTTAATCGCCCAACAAAAATTTCACAAGAAAAAAAATTTTTTTTCTCTCTCTCTCTCTCTCTCTACCAGGATGAACGCACGTTTTTAAAGGACGACGCAGAAAAACGTAACGAAATCAATGTATCTATCGGTGATGAAGGCAAAACAAAAAACAAAAAAACCAGAAAGTGTAAGAAAAACTGACCGAAAATAAATATTGACAATATTTTTATGGACTGGAATTAATTCACATCCACATCCACAACCATATTCACATTCACATGTCAAATATTTACTCGTGACTTTGCCTTTAACTTGGCCAGCGCAACTATTTTTGCTTCGTTTTTTCTTCTCTCTTTTTTTTTTGCAATTTTTTATGCGATTTTTTCTTTACAAGTAATTGAACAACGTGACATTCCACAAATGCTATAAATATAGTAGAAGAAGAGACAGAAGAGGGGAGAGAGAAAGAGAGAGAGAGAGAAATATTATTAGTTTTTATTATTAGAAGGAGATTCCAAATAGCCTTAAGGGCAAAGGGATGTTGCAAAGTATTGCAGGACTTGAATACAAAAAAAAAAAACCAAAAAAAAAAACAAAAAAAAAAGAAACAAGTCAACTGAGGAATATTATGTGCACGTGTCCCAATGCTCAAATGCATTTAAAGGGGCCAAGATTTTTTAAAGCGTTAAAAATCACAAACAAATTTTGAAAACCGATGTCCTGCAAAGAGCAAATTTCTTGCACACTGCCGATTAAGCTGTACGAAATTGTTTTAATAGCTTTCAGTTGAAATCATAATTTAATATCTAGGTTCACTTAGGCCACTTGTAACGAATTGTGATACAACTGAAGCAATCCGGTGTATGTGATAAAGCCAGTTGGCCTTCTTGAACATATCAGCGAGGTTATATGCTTGAATGAAAAACGATAGCTTCCATTTCTTACGATTTAGATCTCGATATCTATCAAAGAGGTTCCTGACGAACTCATTGGTTGAGACCAAAATGTCTCAACTAGTGAGTTGATCTGAGTTGAGCTGATCGTAATGCCCAGTAATATCTCCGACAACTAAGCTAAGCGTGCTACTTTTGAGTTTGAACAGACTTCCCAAGCCCTTTTGGTCTAATCTAGGCCACATCTGATGCGATATATATCCTGTATTCGACGCCACCTATGCAGCGTTGTTTAAATCTGTTATTGCAGTTCTTAGCTTGCGGGTTCTCAATGGGATTCTCAATATAGAGTTGGACGGTCGTATCATATTCGAACCATTCTCCCCAGCAGTTTCTCTGTATGCGACTATAGCCCGACTATATGCTTGAATGAAACCCGACAGCTTCCATCGACATCTACCAAAGAGGTTCCTGACGAACTCATTAGTTTAGACCAAAATATCTAACATGGGCACCCTGATCGTAATGTCCAGTAATGTCTCCGACAACTAAGTTAAGCGTGCTACTTTTGAGTTTGAAAAGACTTCCCAAGCCCTTTTGATCTAATCTAGGCCAAATCTGCTGCGATATATACCTGTATTCGACGCCACCTATGCAGATTGTGGGTTCTCAATGGGATTCTCAGTATAGAGTTGGACGGTCTTATCATATTCGAACTATTCATCCCCTTAGCAGTTACTCTGTATGCGACTATAGCTTGTTAGTGATAACTGCGCTGCACTACCATCTCGTTGAGAGTCTTCGCAGCAGATATAGGCCGTCCTTAAGGGCTTTATATAAAACCCAGAGCACTGGCAGCCGACTTAGAAATAACTCGGTAAGATTATCAAAAAAACCTTTCCGGAAAGATGCTTTCACCGATACCACCATCCAGAGTCGAACCATTCTTGTAGATTTCCATAGAATCGTTTCTCATTTCACGGACTTTCTTTTTCTTCTTCTACTTCCCCGAGAAGTAATATATATCACAGGTAATATATATAACTGTAATATATATACCTGAAGGTTCTCAATTTCATCAGGACTTCATCAAAGGTGACTGGTAATAGCTGCAGAATCCTTACAATGGAGGTCCAGTGCATACAATTATATCAGGCTTCCACATATGTATGGTAAGCAGCGCATCAATGAGTGCCAAGTGATTTTCATCACACTAGTCGTTCGTAGGTGAGATATTCTGCATCCCATTAGCATGTTTGACTCCCACGGCATTCCCGTGGACTTGTGTACATTCGACGTCCAATATATGTCCCCAAAATTGAACTTCTTCTTGTAGATTCTGGTGAATCTCGTTAACTTTGTCACAGAGAGTTGCATCCTGTCCCCAATAGAATCCACAAATCTATCGGAAAGTAAAAGAACTTTGTCCCCCGCCAAAGCAATTGTCTTACAGTTGACTTATTCGCTGCTCATTCATCTCTAGATTCTATAGGAGGGGCAAATGTACGCTTCAATTATTGAATTGAATTGAATTATCATTTGCAATTCGATTGCTTTTAAGTCCTATGTACAGCTTAGAAGGACTTCAATATCCTTGTAAGCATTGGAATAAAGCTGAAAATGAATTAAATTTTAAATAGGCCTGGTAATAAATTATTTTAAGAATCTTCTTTCGCCTTTAATTGCTTTCCAATGTTATTGAATATTTGCTCTGCCTTTCTTTTCTTTTCTTTTCCTTTCTTTTTTCTTTTCGTTTTTAATTTCTGAATTCTAAATTGGAAATTTCACAGTTGTTTGTCATTAAACGATTACGGCCTTAATGGCTACGTTACTGTGTTAAATAAATAGCACAGGGTAACACTTAAAATAGAACATATGTTATCGTTTATAATGATAACGATAACTATAACGATAACAAATTTTAAATGATTTTCATTGCAAGATTAGTGCATACGTTATTAAATTAAAATTAAAAGCTTTTCATTATACAGTAATTGCCTTTATGAAGTGCTATTTAAGCTGCTTAAACTGTTCATAAGCAACTGAAAGATTTCCATTCTGTTTCTGAAGCATTTTATGTGAGTATTGGTAAGCTGTGGTCATAAAATGAAATCAAAAAAAATCTGTTAATTTTCTCATGATTATTTTTAATGATAATCTTACGTTTTTAATATCATTTGCGGTCAAACAACAACAACAACAGCAACCCTCACGTTTTTCCATTTTCCCTTTTGCCACACTATAGAGGCTCAATTTCACTTTCATTAATTCGCTCGCTCGGCGACCATTGCATGTCTACGCACTGTAATCTGTCAATTTGATTTGATTGTGCTTCTCTAATGGTTTCTCTTAAAATCAAATTAATCACTTGAAATATTCGTTAATAAATTCTACAAATTAAACCACAAACACAAACACAAACACAAACACAAACACAAATGCACACACAAACCCTAATATCGAATACCAAATACCGGCGATTACAAATGGCTCGTAAAATTATAGCCGGAAATATTTGTTTAATATCCCTTAGAGGGGCAAATAATTTCAAAATTTCTTGTTCTTCTCTTTACTGGTTGTTGTTGTTTTTTCTAATTTTGTTGTGTATTATTTTAATGACGCTTTAATGCATTTCGTATGTCCTACAGCAGCTGGGCAGCAGGCTGCTGCATATGCTTACAAAAGAACAAGAAAAACAGTCTGTGGCCTGCTGATTAAGCTGCTGTTGCTGATGTTAAAGTTGATGGGTTTATTGCTGTCAGTGGCGTGATGCCACTGAAACAGACTCTCTCAAGTCTATGGCAGAGCTTTTCTTTTAAAAAGTATTTTCCATAAAAGAAAAGCCTTTCTAACAACAATAAAAAATTTTTGTCTGCTTTATGCATATAAATACAAGGGTTGTCTGATAAGTTTTCATTCAATCATCACGTCTAACAAGTGCTAATCCTATAAGAAATAAAATGAAAGAAAAACGAAAGAGAGCTGAGGCTTACCTTATACTACAATGGTTTAAGATGATGATAACAATCCTAACTCGAGACAATGATGAGTTTACGGGGTTAGTTTGCATGAAGGTATCCGAAAACGGGGCCAATGCTTAAATCACAAGTAATATACCATCGACCCTTACAACCATTTGGTTAGGGATACGTTCTGGTTTTTTGCACCACTAGCAAAGGTATTATAAAGTAGTTGACTCCACCAATTTAACTGCAGCTGAGTTTAGGTTACTCGTAAGAAAGCCAAGTAGTACTTCTGTGAATTCTCTGGAAATTAACATCGACAGCTCGATGTTGAATAGGAAACCAGGGAATTGAACACTTCGATATCGATTATATGGCTGCAGTGTCCTTTAGACCTTTGCAATAAAGTGTACAACTTTTGAGTTGACCCTCGTATAAAGGAAAATATCTGCATACATAGTTGTGTGACAGCTACACATGTCATTTATATGCATGCATATGTAGTTGTTGTTGTTGTTGTTATTTAGTGCATTTATGTCTGCGAAAGCAAATATTTACAGTGTGTGTGTGTGCTTATAACCACAACTGAAAATAAATAAAGGGATGTAGGGTTAGTGTATAAGGCAAGTCGCCTATGCATTGTACCAGACATATAGGCATACTTGTATGTATGTATTGTTTAAACATTATTTCATAAATTCTTCTCACTGGCTTGGTAGATTTATTTCGATTTGGAATTTTAAAGATTTTCTACAGTTTGTCGGATAGGTTTTGTTGTGTGGGGTCAGTATGCGGGTCAATAGCATTCGATTCAAATGAAAACAAATGATAAACGAATACAAACGAATCCATTCGTTTACGTTTTGGATTCGTAATTATTAATTATTTGTCTATGGCCTGTCTTGTCTGTCTGTTTGTCTGTTTGCCTGTCTCTCTGTTTGTTTATTNTAATTATTAATTATTTGTCTATGGCCTGTCTTGTCTGTCTGTTTGTCTGTTTGCCTGTCTCTCTGTTTGTTTGTTTGTTTGTCTAATTATGCGTAATTTTTATGATTCACAGACACAGATAGACAGACACATACACACTATTGTCATTCTTATTGTCATTGTCGTTATTATTGTCATTTTGATTGTCATTAACATTATTTTTAATCAATTGCTTCACAGATGATGACCTTTATGTTGTGGTCTATAGATGGCTGGCTACCGATTTCAAGGTTCAAGTTCACTTGGCATGCGGGACATTTCATTTCATTTGTGATTTACTTTCCCAAAAACCCAAAATTTATTGATTATTTACGAAATTAATTTGAATACCCAGGCAACAATGGTTGATCATCTCTTGTGTTCAGAGCATATACGGAAAACGGTAAAAATCTGTAATTTTTCTATGCAATCGGTCGGTCGTTCGGTCATTCATCCCTATGAACATAACAAATGGCCACTAGAATTTGTAAATTTTTTTTACACAAAAAAAAAAAGGAAATAAAATTCGTCATAAAAAAAAGAGAGAGAAAATAAAGTCAAAATAAATGAAATTCCTTTAATATTCTAATGGTCAGGGTGAATCTGTTCTCTGTATCTAGTGGGTATGCCCCTTAAATAATTGCAATCGTTTTCATATATTTTTTCTATTAAAAAATTCTCTTTTTTTTTTATTTTCCTGTTGTTTAGTATTCCAAAAGAAAATCCAGGAATTGGTTAAAGGAAACCCAAATAAAATTTATTATTATTGGAGGGGGGGGGGACATTTATTTTAATATCGGTTTTATTTGTTACGCCCTTATAAATAATCTCTGGCTGGCCTTTTTTTCCTTTCTTTTTAATTCCCAATAAAAAAAAACCAAGAGAAGAGAGAAATTCTCTAAAAAACGGGCGCATTTTTTTCTGATCAAAAATTTATTGGATTTGATTACAATTGAACACAGATTCCCTGTCCTTCCATAATATTTCTTCTTTCTTTGAATATTAATTAAAAATAAATTAAATTTGAATACAAAGAATAATTATGAGTTATTATTCGAATATAAAGAAACAATTTCAATACAAATTCCGAATTGAGTTTTTGTGTGAATTTTTTCGGTAACACGGCAGGATATTTGATTTAGGAATTCCATGACTTTCGATGCATTTCATAATGATCGTTATGATTCCCGCATTGTCTATGTGTGTTTAGAGTTAAAAAGAATTCTGAATATTTTATTTAAAAATGCTGGAATATTGTGCATTTTTTTTTCAATAAAAAATTAATTGACAAAATTCCACTGTGGCAGTTGCAGTTGCTTGCAACTGGCTTGAGAAGCCAGACCAAATTCTAATTGCTTTTGGGATAGAGAGTAAAATGCCATCTCGTAGTCTACATTCTTTGGCACGTCATCGCTTCTGTTTGCTTTAATCTCTCTCTGTAGCCTGTATTATGAATAAATTGAATTCGAATGGTAATTGTAGTGTAGAGGAACGGAACGTTTTTAGGTCACAACTGTCTCAGTTCTGTTAAAGCCTTAGCAGACCTCTAGGTATGACATTTGCTAAAGCCTGTTAACTATACATACATACATACAAAATTGTGCATTACACCTTTCAGTTTGGATTACGGCCTAGCTTCTTACACCACTTATGTTGTGTGTGTTAATTTTATACATGAGTGGCGGGATCTACAGTTTAAAGTCGACTCTGAACGACAGATTTTTGAGAAATTTATCTACTTTCAGAGTTTTTGCCAGAAATCTACTGAGAGGAGGTTGCTCACGAAATATTTTTTCATATTTCCGTGCCTTTGTATCTAATAAGTCAACATACTACCCAGCAGACTATGGCGACTTCGGGCACTAGCTATAGTGAGTAATTCTTACGCCAATTTTAATCAAATCAGAGGCAGGTTGGTTTAAACAAAAGCTCATGTTAATACTCTTTCACCAGTCTTCTCAGCGAATACTGCAGCCTTATATAGCTGGAGCACAGCTCTGCTAAGCATACAACTCAAGCAAATCTGCATTCTATTATGCCATCGAATATTACCTCCCTGGGGTTTTGGTGCTCCATAAGCCTCTCATTGGGATTATAAAAGAGAGAATTATTTGGGCAGAAGTTAAGAGACAGGCATCCGTACGACTGCTACACGAAGTGGAAGTTAAGAGGATCGAGCCGTATTTATGAACGGCTATTTTACGCAGTTGCCTGAGCAAACCACCATTCCTTGGAGATGTACAGAGCATTCATTCACATACACCTGACGGCCAAACGGCAATCAAATATCTTACGGTAGTCGCTTGCAGGTCAAAATACGCAGTTATATGCGAGGGATAAAAAAGCTCTCCTTTTTTTTGTTTTGTTTCATTTCTAATCCTCAATCGCTGGTGATTTACTACCTTTTCTTACAGTCCTTGAAGCAAATTAGTCCTTAACGATTGTTTGTTGTTGTTGTTGCCTGTTTAACAAATTTCCTTCTTTAAGTTTAAAGATAAATTTTCCATTTTTCTCTCACTCTCTCATTCCATTGCTT